>JAOQMM010000008.1:2002090-2019977 GCA_027563515.1 Erythroxylum platyclados | reverse complement strand
CCGTGCACTCATATATTGGTCTTTTCTTTGCCAAATAACTTTCTCCGACTAGCTTTGAGTGATAAGGACTTAAACATGAAAGCAACTCCTTGTGTTTTGGCAATTGTGGAATACTTGGGGCTCTTACCTACCATATCATGCAACAAGAAATATCGTATAAAGTTACATCAAGTGAGTGTTCTGCAGAATAAGGGAGAAGAAGTGATAATATAGCTAGATAACAAATAAGAAGTCGCATGAAGATATTCAAGACAATAGATCAAGCACAAAGCTCCAAGAGAAATGAAGACACAACTTCCAAAGAGAAATGAAGACACAACTTCCAACGAGTGTAGTATGAATATATAGAAAGAAGTTGGCAATTGATGTAAGAATTTCACACAACTAAGAATTTTCCTTCTTAATTTAATTACAATTCTGAAATAAAAATCCATGTCATATAAGCCAGAAGAATGCAATATGGTACACATAACGTTCATACATGGGGGAAGTCATCAGCAATTTTGTAATACAAGAAAATGACTCCCAGTTGAAGGGGAGGGAGTAAAGTGAGGGAGAAATACAAAGTAGAAAGAATTATATAGTAATTTGGTCTAACTTATACATATAATTGAAACAAAAACTACACATCCAAACTAAAAAAGCAAACCTGATTCTTGTCAGCATCAACCACAATAACGTTAGTTAACTTTGACTGCACCACACTTGTTTTGTTCTTTACACCCACCTAAAGGCACACAATTATATTGGCAAATAAACCAAGTCATGTTATATCAATAGGAAAAATATGAAATTGATGGCATATCTAATGTCCAATGATTCATATCTTTCCTCCTCCTGGTTTGAAGATACCCTAGGGCCAATTGAACAGCAGTACTTGAGAATGATGAATACATGCAGAACTGAAACTAGATACTCACTATGTAAGGAACAGGTGCATCCAAAAAGTCAAGCATGTCATCTGGCAAGATCTAAAAATAAAATACCAAAACCAAATAAGTCAGAGAACAGTAAGACAAAAAAAAAAATCAATAAGAAGCATAGGCTAGAAAAACCCAAACCGGCATTAGTAGGCTTTGCCATTGATAGGGACGAATAAGTGCAATGATCGATAAAACTAAAGCAGATAAAATGCCCTGTGTGACAAAGAATTAAGAAGGAATCAAATAAAGAAGTTAATTATGTTAGTAAATACACATAAAGATTCAAAAAGGGTTTGTTCAGGCAAACAGAATGCACTAGTAATAGATAACACTAAACCCAACAAAGATGGTCTCACATTGAAAATCAATGGCTCTAGGTGGCAAGGTCAAATACAATTTAAAATATCATGAAACAAAAAACATGACCAACTCAAGGGGCTAATAGGTGCAGAATATTATCAAAGAGAGCTTTTCTGCTCCATACATGCAGCCAAATTACTCTAGCAGACTTGTGATAACTTCAAAAGCCAATGGACAACCATTAGGATCACACTTTATGCACCATGAAAACATACCAAATTTGAGCAAACAACCACAATTTGTTTCTCCAAAAGTGCTCCTGCGAATAATGTTAACACCTACAAGCACAGAAAATTAGCACCCAGGTTAATGTAGTGATGCTTAAATCAACATACACACCGAAGAAAAGCGTATTAAGCATATGATCCACCAAATAGAGGTAGACAGTACCAGTTTTTGGTTAACTAAGCGAAGTCATTTGCAAATTGCATTGCACAGTCATCAGTAATCAAACTAGTTCAACTTCAGAATGAGAGTATATGAGTTTGTAGGCAAATTTAGATCTATGCAGCAAAGAATATTCTTAATAATCAAACAATAAGATCAGGCATGTCAAGCATTAATAATGTATTCAAATTGGGACCGAATATTAAGTCTTTATAGCAAACAATTTCAAGAACACTGCCTGCATACATGCTCGAGTCGCAAGGTTCCACATATGCATGCAACAGCCCATGTTGACAATGACATTGCTTCCTCCTCGACCATGAGAGCATTATTGGCCTGATAAACGAACAAGAATCATTACCTAAGAGAACAATTTCAACAAGTATGACATAAATAATAAGCATTGCATAAAGAAATGAGTATCACAATACAGGAAAAGTCATAGCATCTGATCACATTAAGGAAGCATCTGATTCTATCTAGACACCAGTATACCAACCTCTGAAAATTCCAGGTTTGTACTGCACGATCTCAAATCAATAGCCGAGCCAGCAATGTGCAGAACTGTCTCATCAGGTCTATGATATTCCAAGGGATGAAGGTGCTCCAGAGGTTGAAATCTAAGCGTTGAACCCCTGACAGGACAGTGTAGCTGGTAATACTCACACAATATCTGCAGTGATCCATGGTTGTTTGCCTAGAAAAAGAAAACAAAACTTAAAACTCAAAAAGTAGTCAATTGATAACCGTAACTGTCTAGAAGCATAAATAAATTTCCATATAAAAGGAGATTCAGACCTTAGCCCATTCGAGAATATCAATGTGGTCACTTGAATCTTCTTGACCAGAAAAGGATGCCTCCTCTGTTTCTATATCATCAACATCACTCCTGAAGTTCCTATCATCACTAGGCGAACCTTGAAAGCTGCATAAAGGGCAATTTTACACACTAAATGACAAAAAGTTGCCTACATCCAAGTGTTCTGAATGACATGTACAACTTATGTATCCTGACATAATTAATGTATCAAAATACACAGCAAATTGATTTCAAAAATAGAACATTTTATATATCAAAAAATTATAACCTCCAAAACTGTAAATCATTAATTAGCTAAAATTTCAACCAGGACCTTACTGATATTGGCAAATTTCAGCAGATCAAGTCATGTCAGCCTTGTTGTCATTTTTTAGGACCAAAACAAGAGCTATCAATCATATTCTTAAAAAGATGCTTCACTAAGCACAACATTCAAAATATATTGACCGAAGAAGGAGCCCTGTAAACTCCACTATAAACCAGGTGCATTGATTTAATGCCTATATCTACCTGCATGAAGATTCAGAACTTTCATACTGACAATAGCGCAATAGAGGAAGAACAGCAATTGGTAAATGTTTGTCTCCTGTTTGTTTATTGGACACAAAATCAGCAGTATCAATGCTGCACTCTTCAGTATTTACGGCACCAGATTCTCCTTTAGATGAAAGCATTTCTGTCACAGAATCAATTGGAACAACGACATTATCATTATTGCCTTTCTTCAACAAATGAATATTTGCCTGAATAAGTCGATCCTGCTGACTCCCATTATCAGTAGCACCTCCAAGAATAGAATCTGTTGAGCGTGATTCAGAAATTTCAACAGCTCCATCCACAATCTCCTCTGAACCTTTATAGTTAAATGATTCAGAATCCAAGTTGTTGCCTAATCTTTCTTCCTTTATATCCTCTAAGGCTTCTAGATCCAAAACACCAATATCTTTCGTCAACCGTTCCAGCCTTTCTTCTGTGAAGATACTACAAGAAAATTCCATAGTCTCATAAATAACTACTTTATAAAGATTAATATCTCGATATTATTTATGCATTACCAATATATAAAATTGTAGGATATCCATTCTAAGTAGATGACTAAATCAATCAACCACGACTACATCTTATAAACTCCTACTGACTGGTGACCAGAGTAGAAATTAGAATTTGGCAAAAATGTTGTAAAGATATCATATGGATGTAAACCCACCTATTCAACACAGCAAAATGCAATTCAAAAAATGGAAGCCTTGACAGAATGCAGTAACATCTCTTTGTTGTTAGTACATGACGGCTCAAAGATGAGAAAGAAGACTGTTTATCTGAGATTCTGGACAGCAATCCAGATGGTTTTTGAACAATTTCTTCAACTAAAACACAGCACCCATACAGTGTTGAATTATCAGCAACCTATGTCACAGAATACAAGGTTTAAAAGCAGAAGTGAGTTGATAGAGATGAGACAAGTCAGTATTTCATACAACTCTAGAGTGATACTCGGTCTCCCTCAAGTATACCACATATCAAGGAGATAAAATATTACTTATCAAATTCAAAATCAGTAACACACAGATTATAGTGGCAATACCTTGAAATCAGGTTTTGTTCAAAACCAAATAAATGGAACATGCAAGAATAGAAAAAGAGGAGCATCATATATCCATTTTACCTGTAGTCGGAATATAAATGACAAATCACTTTGTTTAAGGTGCTCCTGCAAAATACGCACCCAATGAATGAGTTACCCTGAGATGCCCTTGCAAGAAAATATGCATTAACAAACTTAAACCATAAAAATTTAATGAAAAGAGTACGAGGACTCCTCAAATTCCAAAACAAACCCATTAATAATATTTTTGTCAGCTGATTGCAAACCAAAATAAGAATGTAACAAAACTTAAGAGGATATAGTCCAGATGAGGGCTAATGGGAGAAGAAAATTACCACCCAACCAATTTAGTTCAAAGCTAAATTTTAGCACATATGTAATATTTAATTTCTGTGATTAAGCAATACAATAGCAAAGGGATCCAAACTTAAATATATCCATGAAAAGGTCACAAATATTAGGTGGAATCTTGTAAGCTGAAAAGCATGTCCTTGAGAGGTTCATGCAAGAGGATTGGTGGTAGTAACCCCACTCCACCTCCACTTAACAGCTACCAGATCAGGGAATCAAATTCTCAAGACGGTGAGGGGTGTTTGAGTTAACAGTCCCTAGTGTATCCCTGTAAATAAAAAAATATCAAGTCCTAAGAATTCAGATCAAAATGAGATGCACCTGGCCTAGAAGAATTTCATTCATCTCACTCATTGAAGGAGTTCTCTCAACAGCACGAACCTGGAAAAGAATCTTAATAAGCATGTTTCTTACTCATATGAGAGTACGTCAATCAAAGTAATACATGAAAACCAAAAACTGAAAACCCAACCTCTAGGCCTCCGGGGAAGCAAAAAGATGAAAGATCCTTATATTTGAGAGGTAGCTCTTTTCCTGGAGGGTAAACAAATAGAACCTGAAAGTTAAACCAAGAATCAGCACTGCTTGATAAACTAATACTGGGACAAGTATATTTTGAACATTTGGCACTAAAGGTCCTCACCTGAGGCTCAAGGATGGGCTCTATGCGGGACTGATTCTGACAAGCAAATGCACTTTGCAATCTTCCAGAACCCTCAGACTTTCTACCTACAAATTGCCTTTGAAGCGCCTGAAGATCACAATTAGGATGAAGTCCAACAACTACCATGCTCTCAAAAAGCTTTGACGGTTCCTTTAGAGACTTGTTGTCCTGAGCACTCAAATAACAGAGGTGTTATGAAAACACTAGGATTTGAAGCTGCAACATTATCCGATGCAAAGAAAATGAACACAACAACCCCAGGAAATACAGGAAATTACTGCAGCGACACAAATTTCTAGCTTCCCAGAAGTCTAGGAGTTAAAATCTATCAACTAAGCAAAGAATTCAAATTTACATGGAAATCAAACACTAAATAAATAATCAAAATAGGATAGGGCAAAGGAAATTTTGAAAAGAAAAAGCTCCACAATGGAGTGCTTTTAGAAATCATCCCTACGCGCACAACCATTGCTTTCGTATGAAACTAATTCACTTTACCTACCAAATACTGTAATTGAAAGCTTGCCCATTGACGCTTCTGGCTAGTTAGAACTTCTGGATTGTAAGCTTCACTTTTCACTTCAAGAGGAGGGGAAGAAAAACCTTTTAACACTCTTGTAAGTTGACGCTGCAATTTCTGAAAGTGGCTATCACCCTGATCATCGTTGGGCGAGAACACTACAGAGGGCCGTGGTGATCGAGGAGCAGTTGCACCAGCAGCGGCTGCAGCAACAGCTCTTGCAACATCTTCTGTAGTCTGCATGAAAAATTGAGCACTCCAACTAGGGATACTGGTCTCCTCAGTATTGGCCATCCTTGGAAAGCTCCTCTACAGCTGAATCATGTAATAAATAAGCTAAGGATTTCACACGCTAAATTCTTCATCTTCTATGAAGTCTAACACCCCAATTGAGAAAAGAAAGTAAACACACAAAAATTGAAAGATTTTGCCACCATAAAACAAGAAGACATAATATAGCAAAAAGTTATAATCTGACAAAAAGTTCAATCTTTCTGTAGATCCCAACAATAAGCACGAAAGCAAATCCTTAAATATCAAAACCCCAATTCAAAGTTTTCTTCCAAAGATTCAACTTTTTTTCAGCCAACTAAATGTAATGCTCATATCTGAGCTGTTCTACCGTTATAGCTTCTTCCATCAAACTTCGTCAGTCGTGCAAAAGCTCTAAAAAGAAGAAGTTAAGAAAACAAATACGAAAAAGAACACATTTACATCTTGTAAAAAAAAGTTGATTTTAAGGAGCCAGGTAACCAGTCATATAAGTAAGAGAATGCGTGTAAAACATGACCAAGAAAATCTCAGGTTCTGATAGAAATGTTTTGAAAATGAAAAAAGAAAAACTTCGAGCTTAACACGAAACAAAAATGCAAGAACAACGAATCACTAATTAAATGGGACATAAAGGGTTAATTGCACAGAATCAGGAAGAGAAAAACTCACCTTGACGAAGCTATAAATTGAAAAAAACCAGAGAGATAGAAAAGAGACAGAGAGTTGCGTTTCAGGCGGCCATAACAAAGAAAGCTCGGGCCTTTCTTCTTGGCACACAAAGCAGAAAGAGGGAGGGAGGTTACGAACAAAGTAAATTAAATAGGGTATTAATTAAATTAATGGAAAGTTAATTAGATCATTGTAAGAAGATGAAAGAGAAAGGAAAGTCAAAAGGAAAAACCGAAACAGGACACGAAACAATGAGGAAAGGAAAAAGGAAAGGCTTTTCTCCTCGTATTCGTCGATGTTGTTATTGTTGTTGGCTTGTGGGTGTTCTCTTTTTTACGTTCTGCTTAAATTCCCATTTAGGTACACCACCTCAGAGTTCAAATCATTTTCCCAATACAGAACAGGAACAGAGGCTGAGAGGCAACAGAGAAAGAAACAAGAAAGAAAAAGAAAGATCATTGGACTCTTTCCTTTCTGTTTTTATCCCGAGAAAATCTATTTATACTCACTTCTAGTCTTCTTCGTTATACGATCAAATCCTCTTGTTTGGTGATAAACATCATTTATTGTTAATAATTTTATGTCATTGTTACTTAGTTCTAAGAAAAAGAAAATGACATCGGTAGCTTGTCTTGTGGCCAGTTTTTTGCGTTTTTCACTTACTTCTCTCTGCAAGCAGCAACTTCCTTTACTTGGGTTTCACAGCAACCAAGGCAGGTTGCTTGCATTGCCATGTAGTATGTACAAGAAGGTCTCTGTTTTTATTTCTTTTCCCTTTTTCTTTCCCTAGCTACTTAATTATTTACCTTTTTCATGCTGAGCAGCTGAGGCATTACTTTTCCACCCAGTATACATTATTCCCTTTTATCCTTTTATAGTATAGAATGATGAGATTGAGAAAGGAGTGTTCTCTTTTCCTTTGTTTAGAACAGGGACCACTCAAGTTTATGCTTAACATCATTGCTCGACTCGATATGAAGAATCAGACCCTGTGGGGTATAAACACCAACCCTTTTACCTTCTGTTTGCTAGCTACTTCTTCTTGGACATCCATTACTTGGGAGTTTTAGAAAGCAGTCGTAACTCGTAAGTACTAAAAATATTTAGTTTGTCAATCTTTTTGCATATCTATTAGATACTGTTGATCTAACAAGAAACATTACGTTATGCAATTGATTTACGTTTGGAGCCAACAAGAATGCCTATTTTAGTGTATCTCTATCACAACGTCAACACTAGAATTGTAATTTGTCATAAGATTACTTAAAATGTGATTCAATTAGTTTTTCCATTCAATACTAATCTAAGGTAAGATATTTCATTAAAATAAATCAGGAGACAATGTATGACTTTCTTGCATTTCTTGGGGAAAGCGTGTTTCGGCCCAATCCTCACTCGCCAGTCATCATCACATGGACCTTCATCACTCTATTCCATGGAGGTTGCAACTATGTAATTTAATATGTGTTGAGCTATTACCTTGCGTCAACCTTGGGAGCTCAGAGCAAACTTAATATTAGATTAGATCTTCATGTGATACACAACTGATAACAGGAAAAGAATCTGACAGCACTCAAAATTTTGGGGTCATTCTTGTCCAACATCTCTTCCCTGGTCAACACTATCTCTGATTTGAGCGCGTGATTATTGTGCTCAATTTCAACATGTTTTCATTTTGATGATCGACTAAGACCATGTAATGTAATCCTCCCCGTTCAGATTGTCCTACTTTCCTAGAGGAATCTTGTCCATTGAAAAATCACTAAAGAATGTGGTCAAATTTTGTGCCGACCACAAAGTCCAAAACTTGGCTGCTCACTCACCTTCTATAAAATTTCCTGCAAGATCTCTGCAACCCACGTCTGCTTTTGTGCCCTGGTTATATCTCCATCTCCTCACTGTTCGATCATCGCATCCGCAGTTTAGCTTCAGTTCTGGTAATCAACAATGGCTGAAACAAGAAAAGGGACCACACTTTTCTCTCCTTACCAGATGGGCAAGTTCAGCCTTTCTCACAGGTAAATTTACTTCATCAAGTTATTTCTTCCTATTTCTGTTTCAAGCTCATAGTAGATTTGGGTTTCTCTGTGGGTTTGTAGTTATAGGCGTTTTCAAACATAAAAGTCGCGACCTTTTCCTCGGAGGTTGGACAGTGTCCGAGATTTCCATCTGTGCAATGATTTGGTTTTATCACTGGATTGTCCTTTTACAAGGTTATGTGGTTGCGACAGGGTGGTGCTTGCTCCGATGACGAGATGCAGGGCGTTGAATGGGATTCCGACGGCGGCGCTGACAGAGTACTACACCCAGAGGTCCACTCCCGGCGGATTTCTCATCACCGAAGGCACTATGATCTCTCCAACATCAGCGGGGTAAATTCGTCAATCTTGTCTAGTTTTTGAAGGGATATTTTACCAACAATAATTGGCTGGTGACAGAATTTTGAGTGCTCTTTGGGTCCTACGGCACGCATTGGTGGATGTCTTGTTAAGTCCAGCCAAGTCATCGTCGCCATTACTGTAGGCTCCATTTGTCATACTCCGATTTGTTAGCAACATTGCCAGAATTTCAAGCTATTGGTTGTATATGGCATTTGGCAATGGTCTCATTTGATGTCTGAAGTCTTGACTTTTCAAGATATTGACCTGCAAAATGATTTTAGAATTTTGAGCTGCATAATCATGGAAGTTTATTGTTAAAGTGGTATATACTCTGCATATGATATATATTTTTTAACTGTGGAAGAAAAGAGGTTGGATTGTGTGAAGCTAATTGCTTCAATGCATCTACCTGATAGAACAACTGTACCTTATTGTGATGAATCCCAGCCCGCCATAGATATGTATCATTAGCAAGGACTTGTTCATAACAAAAATCTGACATTCTGTTTAATGTCGAATTCAGGTTTCCTCACGTACCTGGTATTTACTCAGAAGAACAAGTGGAAGCTTGGAAGAAGGTAGTGGATGCAGTTCACGCGAAAGGTAGCATCATTTTCTGTCAATTGTGGCATGTCGGTCGCGCATCTCATGAGGGTAAGTTTGTTATCAAATTTTGATAAGAAAATAGGTTCTCTTTCAAAAAAGTTTCCTTTTCCAATCTGATACATTTGAGGCTAGAACTGATAATTCTCTTTTGTGATTTTGATGGATAAATTAGTGTATCAACCTGGTGGGGCTGCACCAATATCTTCAACAAGCAAGGCCATCTCAAAAAGGTGGAGAATTCTGATGCCAGATGGAACTCACGCCACCTATCCTGAGCCTCGACGATTGAAAACCTCTGAAATTCCAGAAGTGGTGGAGCATTATCGCTGTGCAGCTCTTAATGCCATCCGAGCGGGTTAGTATATATGGTTTGACTCTTACTTTCTTTGTTTGTTACTGGCCTTGTAGTTTAATGTATAGAACTTGAATGAAGGGGAGATTGACTGATAAGCTAAATTACACGGGAAGATGCTTAGGCAGCTATATTTATTCCTAACCAGAATGAAAAGTGTTTCTTGAGCTTATCCGTGTTCCGTATTTCCATAATTAAGGGACATGCTCACTTGATTTGCAGGTTTTGATGGAATTGAGATTCATGGAGCCCATGGTTACCTTATTGATCAGTTCCTCAAGGATGGGATCAATGACAGAACAGATGAGTATGGTGGACCGCTTGAAAACCGCTGCAGATTCTTGCTGCAAATTGTTCAAGCAGTAGCCACAGCCATCGGTGCAGATCGAGTTGCTGTCAGAATGTCACCAGCAATTGATCACCTTGATGCCACAGACTCTGATCCACTCAACTTGGGGCTAGCAGTCATTGAGAGACTTAACAAACTGCAGCTAAACTTAGGTGAAAAACTCACTTATCTCCATGTAACTCAGCCTCGCTACACGGCCTACGGCCAAACAGAATCCGGTAGACATGGTAGTGAAGATGAAGAAGCTCAACTAATGAGGACATTGAGAAGGGCTTATCGGGGAACATTTATGTGTAGTGGCGGATTCACTAGGGAGCTAGGTATGCAGGCTGTTTCTGATGGTGATGCAGATCTGGTCTCCTATGGTCGGCTTTTTATCTCTAACCCAGACTTAGTTTTGAGGCTTAAGCTTAATGCTCCCTTAACTAGGTATAACAGGAGGACATTCTACACACATGATCCTGTTGTTGGGTACACGGACTACCCTTTTCTAAGCAAGACAAGTGGTACTAAGGAGCAGCTATCACGCCTTTAATTTGGAAATCTGTTGGGATTATTACTGAAGCATATTAGATCTTGTATTGAATTAGAACTTGGTTTCTAAACTCAGTATCTCTATTTGAAGTTGTTCTCTTGTTTCTAGGACATTTGGAAATGAAGAAAACCATATCTTTGATGAGGACTAAATTGGACTATATGCACGAGGAAAGAAAATCAATTTTTCATTCGATTAATTAGGTAATGCACTCATAATTAAGTTACAGCATCCAGTATGAATTTTGTTGAGATGTAGGGTCTATGAAGATTTAAAAGTACATAACATATTTTTAACTAGTAAAGAGATTGTTTCTAAGTGATCCATATAAAAGAAAGAAAGCGAGAGAGAAGGAAAGAGAGAAAGAGAGAGAGAGATCACGAGAGTTAAAGCTAGAGAGAGAGAGGAGGAAATAAATAATAATAATAATAATAATAATAATAACAATAATAGTAATAAAAAAAGATGAAAAAGGGGAAGGTTATTAATAATAGATTAAAGAAGCAAATATTATTATTATTATTATTATTATTATTAATAGTAGTTGTTGTTGTTGTGGCAGCAGTGGTGGTGATAAGACTACTGATAATACTAATAACAATAATACTAATAATAGCTGCTAAATCTAGCTAAATTCTTACGAGATCCTTACGAGGTAAGTACTACTTATTGAGAAGTTTAGACAAGCTACAAGAAGGATTATAAGAATCTCTTTACAAGGATTTCTTTATTTGAATCTTAGTACGCTAAAATTTTTTATTGCGGGTTATGTTCTCAGTAAGTTCCAATATTGACACCTTCCTTGTTTTCTCTTACAATCTCTAAATACGATCTTTTCACACCTTCGCACTGAAATGTCTGAGTGTCTCCTCTTAACATATCCAAACTACCTAAGTCTTGTCTATCATACTTTGTCAATACTATTAGCTACCTTCAATTTCTCCTTTATCGTTACATTCTTGACCTTATTTCTTCTAGTGAGGTTGCACATCCATCAGAGCATCCTCATCTTCGTCACTATTAGCTTATGACTATGCACTTGTTTGATGGGCCAACACTCTGCTCTATAAAGCATGACTGACCTAATCGCTAAATGAGAGAATTTACTTTTAACTCAGGGTCATTCATAATATTTTATAGACGTTGGGCAAAGTAAAAAAAATTCCTTATTTTTGTCTATTTTGGGCCTTCATAAAGAAAAAATAAGCAAAATATGAGTCATTTTTATTGTTCTTTATGAGATCAAGAGTAGACCCTATTTTAATTTATTTTATTTTTTATGAGGGCAAAAATGGGTCCTATTTTATCATTTATAAAGATGAGCCCTGGGCGGGTGCCCACCCTAACCTTACCCAGGGCCGACCCTGCTTTAACCTTAAGTGATATCTTCTTGTCACATAGAACTCCTGATGCGTTTCATCATTTAAGCCACCCAGATCTGATCGGTGGACTATGTCTTCATCAATCTCTCCGTTACTATGGATGATAGAACTTAAAAATTTAAAATACTCTTTTTGTGGTATAACGTCGGAACCAATCTTCACCTCCTCATTAGTACCTGCTTGCAGCTCCGAAAAGTTACACTCCATGTACTTGTTCTTAGTTTTGCTCAATCTAAAGCCCTTCGATTCTAACGTATCTCTCCAAAATTCGAGCTTGGTATTGACTCCCTCTTTTGTCTCATCAACTAAAACAATGTCATCAGCAAATAATATCCACCAAGATACATCCCCTTGGATATTTTTGGTGAGCTCATCAATCACTACTGCATCATAATCAAGTTAATAAATATATACTATAACCCACATAATATATTAAAATCTCAAACATAATCAATAAAGATATTTTAAAAAAGAAAGAATCGATGTACGTGCTGTTGGGGTCAGTGCGGACTTTCAGCGAATAGTTGCGGATCATAAATCTTTGGAGTCACTGTGTGATCTCAATGTAAGAAAACGTCTAAAGCAAGGGTGGAGGTGGAGTCAGATGACCCCCACTCGCCCACCCTCCTCGTACGGTTACATTATTTGAAGATTCGCTATTGTTCCAGTATGCATTCTGTGAAGAAGCGCAGTAAAAAATTATTCAGCTAGGTGTGACTTTTGGCAATCCAAAAGGGTTCAACTTTCAAGGGAGTCGCAAAGGAAACGAGGGAGTTTAAGACTTTCTTCTGATGTTTGGGACATATTCTAACAACCGTGGAAGATTGGGAGTTCTCAACATCCGCACATTGTCTAAGGGACACCATTTCAAGCGATTAAAAAGTCCAGTCCTTAGAGACTTTCATTAGCTGTCTAAAGATGTCTTCTTTTGCCCAAGTTTCCTTCCCTTCCCATGTGCTCGTGGACCACTTTTTGAAACAAGCTTATTCATATTTCGATCACTGCCCATGGACTTGGTTTGTCTTATCAGATTCACAGGTTCAAGGTGGAGCGATTACAATGCAGATTAGGAAATCCAGATTGGAATTGCCTGATTGATAATACATATTAGATTGAAGGTTGTGACTTCTGAGGTAAATAATGAATTTTGTTTCCAAGTGGAAATTCAAAGGCTGCAAGGTAAAAGACGAACACAAATCAAGGATTCTAGATATTCAACTAGAATTCTGCAGAAAACCCAAATAGCATATAGCAATAAAGGATCACACTTTGGTTCGCAACTGGCATAGTTAATCTCAGGAAAATGAAAAGAAGAAATCTTCCGGTGACAAGTTTCCTGGGTTCTAATTTCAGTTCAATCCTTAACGACACGTGAATCATTAGAAATGACATAGATCAGAACGATATGATTCGATGAATCATAGAGCAAATCTGTCCAGCTAGATCCTTTATCATTTCCTAGTCCCACCTATTCTGGTCCAACAAACTTATTCGCATGTTTGTTTGGATAACATACTACAAGCAAACTGAGACATAACATAAACTCATGATTATGATGTTCTTTTGGAATATGACTTACTTCCTAAAACAAGTGGAAGGACTATGCTTATGGATATAAATGGAAAACATTAGTTCGGATAAAATGGTTGCTTTTTTTATTTACCGTCCTTAAAAAATGATAATAATCGCTAACCTTTAAAAGATCAGAGAATAACTTACAAGAGAAAATCAGGGTGGAAACATACAGGTTGTCAAATGGAAAAGAAAGACAGAGACAGATGGGGACTTGGTCTCTGCTTGCTAGTTTTATGTGGGCTCCTGGAGAATATTTATAGCTGTTATTTTCTATCTTTGACAGCTGGTCATGTTTGTTCATTCTATAAATACAATTTGTTTATCACAAAAATCCTCCGCAAGGAAAGTCCCGCAATATTACACAATGAGTCTCTTTGGTATTGGCAGGTAATCCTTTTCTCTGATCGTTTTTCCTATTTTTTCCGTTCTGGGTTGTTCATTTTCTGATAAATTTTTTTTCCCACTAATCTGTATATCCTCAGTTTTTGTTGGGTATTTCTTTGGCCTCTATTTCGTTGTTAATAACAAGTTGGAAGACAATGCAATGGAAGATATGTTTGTGGATTTCTGATTTATGTTTCTGAGTTAGTATCATGATCACGATTCAGAAAAAAAACTGAAACTGAAGAGAGGAATATAACGAGACGTGAGAGGATAAAGAGAACAGAATTTAGAGATAATGACGGAAAATATATTGATTTCCAGGACTGGAATGTACTTAACAGCGATAACTATATATATTTTTCTTAATTCCTGACTAAGCTTTTTTTTTTCCCCCTTCCTGACAATCTGATGAAATGAAGAAATCAAAAGACGTTCCGGCCTAAAAAGAATGCTCCGTCAGGAAGTAAGGTTGGTTATCTTCCTTTCACTCTTATTATGAATCTTTTTGATTTTGTGTCCACATTGTTTCAGTTGATGAAATGCATCTTCTGAACTGGATCAGGGTGCTCAGCTTCAAAAACACATAGATTCAACCTTGGGAAGTGGAAACTTGAGGGAAGCTGTGAGATTGCCTCCTGGAGAAGACATAAATGAGTGGTTGGCTGTAAACAGTGAGATCCTAGTCATTTTCTTTTTGTTTCTTCACCCTTTCCTATCTCAGTGTAGGATTGTCATTGTTAGTTATGCAAAATCTGATGATTTGCGGTAACTTCGTGTGTGTGTAAATTACAGCCGTGGACTTCTTCAATCAAGTTAACATTTTGTATGGTACTCTTTCTGAGTTCTGTACGTCCTCAATCTGTCCGACAATGTCCGCAGGACCTAAGTAATGTACTAAATCCATGAAATTTTCTCTTTAGAGATTTGATTGTAGAGTAGTGAACTGATGCTTGGAATTTCTTTCTGAGATCATGGTTACAATTCTTTGAGTTATCAGAATTCTGCAGAATTCTGATCTTATTACTTTTCCCTGTTCCTCAGCTTTTAGGAGACAGGTACTCAGGTTTTTTGTTTCTTTACAGGTACGAGTATAGATGGGCTGATGGTGTAGCCATTAAGAAGCCGATAGAAGTATCCGCACCGAAGTACGTTGAATATCTGATGGACTGGATCGAGTCTCAGCTTGATGATGAAATGATATTCCCTCAGAAATTGGGTCTGTATGCTTTCCTGATCACAATAACTTTAGTTCTCTTATTCCAATGTGTTTTTAGTTTCATCAAGCATTCTAACACATTTCTCAAAAAAAAAAAAGCATTCTAACACAAACATTAAACTGCAGGGGCACCATTTCCACCAAATTTCAAAGATGTAGTTAAGACAATCTTTAAGAGACTATTCAGGGTATATGCACACATCTACCACTCACACTTTCAGAAGATTGTGAGTTTGCAGGAAGAAGCCCATCTTAATACTTGCTTCAAACATTTTGTTCTTTTCACGTGGGTAAGTTCTGTATGTCTGCTTTAAATGTTATGATCCTGACATAAAAGTTTTGATCTTGACCATGCTTAATCTCTGTTTATTGTGAACTTGAGTTGATGCAGGAATTTCGGTTGATCGATAAAGGGGAACTTGCGCCACTCTCCGACCTTGTCGATTCGATTCTGCAGTTATAGTGCTCTAAGAATCCCCTTGTTCTTCCAAAACTTCAATCTTCTTTTATGTTCACAGGTTATAAATCAAAATGGCTGCGGTGATTTTTGATAGAGTCACTTTCCTGTATATTTTTGGTGGACCAAAATACCTTATATAAGCTATTCTTTTCTGTTTATCTCTGCTCTTAAAATCATTAGGTTAAGACAAACTTTCCTGAACCAAGGGAAACCTTAAATCTGGTTCCCCTTGTTCTGCAACATTACTTTCCTGTCGAACTTAACAGTGAACACCAAATTGAAATCTTTGTAGATACGATTCCAGCTTTTCTTTGAAATTACGAGGCTGTGAATTAACCAAAAATAAAAAATGCCAACGTGTCGGATGCAATTACCAATTATTACGGCAAATTGCTAGTCAAAATTACAAATAGGTCATAGGTGGTATAAGCTACTTGATCTTCTTATCTGAAGACTAACGTTCAATCCTAGTTTTAGGAAATAATTAAGAAGTGCCCAAAGCCAATAAATTTTAGATCATTCTACATTAAATGTAGAAACATAAAAAGTCAAAAGTATGTCAACTTTTACCTGCATTTCAGAAAATTTTGCACTTCCAATATAATGAACCGATGCATTAAGGACCCAAAAAAAAAAAACGTCAATCTTCTACAACTAAGAGATAACCTTAGGAGCCAGCTTGACTAACAGGCAAAATTTGAAAAAAGAATTGGACTAATTTACACTTTACATATGAGTTCAGGCCGCGTTGAACCAAAAAGTCCAAAATCGGCACAACAATCAGGCTCAGATTTTTATGATTAGCCCGAAACTTGATCGAGCTCAGTTTCCGGCTCCGTCCTGTCAAAAGCTTGTCAACCCAAGATATTGTCATTCCCACATCTAGGGAAGTCTGAAACTGAGTTGAATAAAGAGTACTGATTAGGAAAACAAACAGCTTAGTAGTTAGAAGGAAACGCTGGACTGCGCTTAAAGACTGTCTTTCAATTTTCATTAGTAGTGGTACTACAACATTTATTAACATCCAGAAACAAAATTTAATCAGTAAACACTCCGCAATTTGGAGCTTAAGGTATGTGTATATCCCACCAGGAGATTCAGCACCTCAGAAGTCTCAACTGCTTTCAACTGAATCCACCTTCCCGTGTGATTAGCTCAGTTTAGTAGTGACCATAGAAGGAAAAAAGTTACTTTATATTCGTCTATACTTTGTTGTACACGACCATCAGAGAATAGTCAGTAAAACTTCTATGCAATGACTGGCATATTAACCAGCAGCAACCATAAATGGCAGTGACCCTGCTCCAACACGGGAGCTTCCTCCACACCAGTACTTTCCAACCAAAAGCCACTTTCGACCTGAATTCTCATAGTCAGCATGAAGATAGTCACCTTCCAGTATAAAAATGTCTGGATCAATGACACCACCACACTTCTTTGCAGGCAGTTGAGCTAGAATCATGAATTACCAACCTGCCAATTTAACTCTACTTTTCTTGAGTTGTTCCACAAATACATCCTGGAAGAGGATTTGCATAAAAACTCTCCTCAAATTTCGGAAACTCCCCTCGTTCTCGTAGATATGGTGCTCCATCTCGATCCTTGTGAAGTTTTTTCACTTTAGAACTAAACTTTTTCCAAGAAATTGTTCCTCCATCCAATTCATCCACAAGTTTTACAAACTTCATCCTGCATCAGTCACAATAGAGAATAAGTACATGCCCTGTAGAAGGGGTGAGAAATAGCTTGAAAAGCCTCATAAGTATCTTCATGTAGCTTGAACAGATCAGGATAGGAAGTTACCTGTCTGGACTAATAGTCTTCTTAAAGTTCTCAAATCGCCTATGGCCCTGAACTGCCTTTGCCATATTTCCATCATAAGTATAAAGAAAAGCATCACTTTGAAGTGCAACCACATAGTCTATCCCTGCCAGCATGTTTTGATGATTCTTAAAATGATTCAACTCATCCTCTGTGGAAAGAGAGGAATGTGAGAAGATGTTAGGGAAGTCATCTACAAGATATTGCATGCTCCCTTTCCCATACGCCTCACCGGCTACCAAGTATATCCTGG
>JAOQMM010000008.1:1983853-2001990 GCA_027563515.1 Erythroxylum platyclados | reverse complement strand
AGACTATACCTTCTTTCACCATAAAGTGACATTTTTCCCAATTAAGCACAAGATTAGTCTCTTCACAACGTTGCAAAACCAACTTCAAATTATCCAAACAGTTATCAAAAGATTGACCAAAAAGTGTAAAATCATCCATAAAAATTTCCAAAAAATTTTTAGCCATGTCATGAAAAATAGCAGTCATGCAACGTTGAAAAAGACCAAAAGGCATACGCCTGTAAGCAAAAGTATCCATTTATTTCTTTCTCCTTCCAATGGCTGACCTCATAACGCATCTTGCGTAGCTCTTCATCTTCTTCTGCTGTCAAATTATGACTGCAGCCCGTAAATGCAAGCATATCTTTCTCATACCTGTATTAAGACAAAGAAAAGAATATAAACAGTTAGAAATACTGGAAATGTATCGGGTCCAACTCAAGAAAACTTCTTATGTGCAAAACCATTAGTTTCTCCAATATTTTTAGAATAAATTTAAGTAACCACGTAACTTCATGTAATTGAGCCATAATATTTTTGTCACTTTCATCACCTAGGAGACAAATTTGGCCGCTTATATTCCATCATTTTAATAAAGCCTAAATTGCCACCGAAAGGTTCAATTCAGGTCCTGATTAATCACTTCCTCAATCGTAATATGTTACCTGCAAGGCCACATCAATTGCTTCCAACTTTGAAATTACTCACTCTTTTTTAATTTGTTGGCATCAAGGCCATTTGAACAACTTTGAAACTTGTAATCATTCTTTAATCATAATACAGATGAAACACCATACTTTTTCATTATTCTCCAGCTTATCGTTAGAATTATACAAAATCAAAATCTGTCCATATTCACCCCAATTAGTAGTTTCAAGTGAATAAGAAAAGAAGCATCAAATTTCAACCTCAGAAAGAGTTTACAAACAGAACTTGCCTCAAATGAAGAGCAAGGTAGGGGCTTCCATTTTCTCCCATTCTGGTCACCAAGGTGTTTCCATGTTCTTCTATTGATTCAGAATATTTGAGAGCTCTGTAATTAACTCGACATCTCAGCTTCTGCAGGGACTCATGGATATCGTTGTTGGCAAGCCGAGAATCAGTATGAGTAAAGTAGATAACTTTATGATGCTTCAACAAAGGCAAGACCTCTGTTTTATAGTAGCTAGTCTGTAAAAACAAACTCCAGATCAATGAATTGTCTTTAGACTCAGAAGGAAAAAAAAGAAGAGGCAGCAAGATTTTGATGGGATAACCTTAGACCAAGATATTGGAGTTTTCATGAAAGGCTCAATAGCAGCATAGGCAGGTGGTAATGTTTCAACAATGTGGACGTCATCCTTGAGTGTGCCAATGAAGTGCCGCCAATTGAAAAGATCCTTAAAGCCACTGCAGAAACATTTCAATATACTCAAGGGTCATGGTCATTCAAAATGCAATAATGCACATGACAGATTTCAGACATTGCAAAACAAGTATCCAAAATCAAACAAGTAAAACCAACTTCAGCTATGGATAATTTAACTAACTCGAAATGAAAACATGACATCCCAAGTGGAGAAGAGATGAATATACATAGCAAACAGAAATGCATTTTCACAAGTTCTGGAACTGTCTGTAACATGTTTGCTAACATTACAGCCAAGTTGGAACGATTGAATGTCAACATTATTGAAAACAAGGTTCATTTTGTATTTGTAACAAGGGAATTGTCCATCAGCTTTCAGTACATGTGATTGGAAAGTTAAGAATAAACAAACCTCTCATCAGCCCAATAGGAAGTGTGATCAAGAGAAGGAAGTACCAGTGTTGCCTTCATAATTCTAGCTACAGCCACCATATCGCAAATCTGCACGCTAAAACTTTATTACTTTAGACTATAGTCAATATCACAGAAAGAACTGCGAAAGAAACAACCAGATAGCAAGAAAGCCAGACCCCAAATCTCATCTGATTCAGGCCACCATTGGCATTTATGAGAATATAACCATTTGTCTTGGAACCTAGCTCTGCCAAGAAAAGAAAGAATGAAGACATAAAGAAATTCAGTTGTGTTCACAACAATTGAGAAGAAGAAAGAATATTAGAGAATATCTAAGTACCATACTTCTATGACCGCTCAATTCATCAATGCACTGTATGAAATTCTCGCTGTTGGGTTTGGACCAGACACCTGGTAACTGCAGAAAAAAGTGAAGTTCAGAAATTGAAACCATGGAGTGGAATAAGCCTTCAGGTTAGTACACGTACGTTTTAGAGAATCTATTTTAGGCTTCTATTCTAATGTTTCAATAATCAAATAAAGTTACATGAAGTTATATACAGTTTAAGCTGAAACTAAACTTACTTGAGCGACGCTCTTCTGGCTTCTAATTTCTGTTGCTACAGTTTTCAATGTTCGGTCCTTCTCATTTTCTCTATCCTCGTAGCCATAATTTTTAGAGTTTTGAGAAGTATGGCTTTGTCCCAGTGTCTTTGAATTGATAAAATCCTGTATGAAAATAAAGAACTTCTAAGGAAAGATAAAGCTTATGACAGTGAAATGCAACGAAGACAAGCAAGGAAATCAGAGAGCAACCAAACAAAATAGCAAGGAAAGAAAAGGCTGCTCTGGAGAGTTTTGCACGTCACATATACCAGATTGAAAGCTTTGCCAGGACAAGCAAAGAACCCAAGATTTCTAACTACGAGGTAAATTCCCTTTTCTTGTTTTCCGATGTACCATAAAAGATTCACGTTTGTTGACAAACTGCAGAAAATGAAACTAGCCAATTTTGCAGAATATTATATGGACTAAAGCCTATTCATTATACAGGTTAAAATTCCTAACTTCAATGCAGAATGTCCCCAAAAAAATTTAACTTCAGGCTAGTTGCCGAATAGATTTTCTTCAATCACCGACACACTTTTCACGCATATATGAACTAACCTTATCGGAGGCAGCGCTTTCAAGTACAGATCCAAACCACCCACTTGCACAAATCTTAAAAACACCCAAAAACAAGCAAACCCCACAAAAAAGGAAGAACATCCAGTGTCCAAGTTTCTTCCTTTCTCTCAATCCCAAATCAACCACCGTCGATCCAAATCCACCCTTCTTGTTCGACAAACTCTTCACCACACCTCCATGAACTCTCTGGTTCAGCAACTGGTTATGCCCCTGCTTCTCAAATTCACCACAATCAGACCTTGGCGAGTTCACGGGAAGATCAATCTCATGATGCGTGCCCAAAACTACACCACCGCCATTACCACTGCTGTTAGCGTGCGTGTTGGCGTTGCCATTGTTATGAGCAGCACTGGCAGCGTTGTTTCTCTTGAAAGAATGATTCCGACGAGTCATTGGACCCGAGAAACGAGGGCTGTTAACTCGAGGAGAGACTCCATCATTAGTGTTGTGATTGTGGTGGTGGGAGTGAGAATGGTGACCCATCAACGCATATATATAACCGCAGACACGATACAGTTAAAAGTTTGGAGCTAACGGTGATTTTGGATTGGGATGTGATGATGCCGATCGCCGTTAACAGACCAGAATGTTGGAGAATTTAATGTCAGAGATTTGGTGTCTGTTCAGTTTTGGTGTCTGAATGGAGAAATTGTGAGCAGAGAGAAACGTCAGAAAGGAGGATCTGGGTACGATTGTGTTGTGGTGGATCTGATCTCACTCTATATTTATAGATTACATAAATTACAAAACAAATTTTACCATTAATCATGAGGTTGCAGTAAGATTTGCATACTCTGATCATCATCAACGGTGAAAGTTCCCATTCCATTCCCCTGTGTGTGTCTCACATAATATAGAATCGAAACCCCATCAAACCCAGCAATCATTTATTATTCCTATATTCGTTATTTATTTTTTGTTGTCCATGCTTTTGTTTTGGTATACTTTCTTTTCTTTTCATTTTTTTGACTTTACTAATAGAAGCCATTACCAAAAATATGGCTTGATATTATTACTACGAATAGGTTAATATTATTACTGACAATAGGAAGCAAAAATTACGCTCAACAAAAAATAATGATATTATTTAATCTCAATTTAATGATAAAGTTTTTCATCATCGTCAACTCCCAGTTGAAGTTCTGTTGAGGTGTAAGTTTGGAGAGGTTCGATAATACTCAACCTTACCTTTATCTAGTAAAAAGGTTATTTCCAATAAACTCACATGCAATATATGTCATAAAGATAATGCAAAATTTAAAAATAGATGTGCATTACATGTGTTAAACAAAAATAAAATAAAATAACTAAGTAAATAATTCAAATAAACATAAAAAGTAATAAAATAACTAAATACACATATATGTAAATACAAATAAATAAAAAATAATAAATAGAACCAATAGTAACATTAGTAATAAAAATAGGTAAGGCGGTACCAAAATAACATACATACAGAACATTTCAATAATTAACAGTAAATAGTAAGATAAGAATATATACCAGAAGAAAAGACTAACACAGGAGTAAACTTACTAAAAGGAAACAAGACTATATATCAGTAATTTCGCCCATGTATGTCACCACATTAATTAAGTTAAATAGGAAACTAACTAAGTTAAATTAGTTAGGATGTAAATTCTACGTAATAATTGCACAGTTTAGTGGATAAAGCTTAATTTAATTAAAATTTTAAATTATACTAAAATCTAATAAAAATTGTAAATTTTAACACAAACATGTTTAAAATTTTAACTTGTCTAAATTTGAATTTTAACTTAGACTTTACGAATTAAAATTAGATTTATCAAGAATTTCAAATTCTATTTCATTTTTTATGGAGCTTGAACCTAATATAGACATTATTAAACTTAGGTGTATGGATAAATGATATAAATAAGAATACTTTTTAATATAAATATTAACTTTCCTATACTTTTAAATAAAAATAATATAAATCTTTTGTCTTATTGGTTTAATTTGTGGTCTAATTTTTAAAATGTTAGTTAATCAAACATTTTAAGTTATTTTACACAGTCAACGGAATTCTCGTTGCATCCATTGGATTCTATTTTAAAGAATGTGTTCACTCAGTCTAAAATGACATTACTTAGACTACACACATGTAAAGGTCTGTGGATAAGATTACGTTTATCCTTAGCCAGACTAAGCTATAAGTTCTCATGACATGATATACTTTTCTATTTAGATACATACATTTTCATCTATTATTCTCGTTGTATTTATTGTCAAAGATAAAATATCTCAAATCCATCTTAAAGAATTAGAAAAAATGCCCCTTATTTTAGCATTCTTTTTAATTTATGATATTATAGAATAATTTAAAATCATTTTATTATGGTACTACCTTGTGACATACTTACCCCTTTATTAATCACAAGTAAAATTACGCATTGAATTTTTTTAAAATTTTCTTTATACTAAAATTTTTACTAAATATAATTATTGTTGTTACGAAAAGTAAGTCACAAAGTGGCACAATGTGTACTGTGTAGCCATGCGAAAGACCACGGCAATAATTACACACATGTTCAGTGCACAAAAGCTAAAGCTTACTTTTATGGCATTTTCTGGAGATTAGTTCATTTGACAAAATATTACGTCAAGTTGCAAAGTGGAATTTAGGTCCCCGGGAATAAAATATGGTATCAAAAGACCTTATTGAAGGCCTCCAAATTTTCTCACTTTTTTCTTCACCTCTTTTCTATGTTAAAAATCGTACATTTTAATTTAAACATTTAAATAATTATTTAAATTAGATTGTCTGTTTGATTTGTTAAGTAATTCATTTAGAATATATAATTTATTCATACATATTCTTCATTTTAGAAAATATAATCCTCTATTTTAAAACAGCCACTCTTCAAACACACGGATAAGCAGCCCTTGAAAGAGCACTTGAACCTTTTAAGGCTTTACCAGCAAAAGGAAGGTGTAAGATATTGACTAAAAGACATCTAAGCTTAACAGAGAACGATTAAAAGGACGGAGAGACTAAGAAAAGTACACCTTGGTCCAACTAAGAACAGTGAGCCAGCCAATTTGACGTTTGAACACACAGAAACTGCAAAGTTTTCAGATTTTAAAACGCGTCTTCTTGTCCACCTTCGTCGTCTCACAAGTCATAACAGAACGGATTTGGACCTTTGCTGCCTAATTATTAAATGTACATATAACTATTCTTAATCAATCAAAGCTCGTCGTTTTTCTACGTCCGCTAGAAAACGACAAGTTGTTTTCCGGCTACAGAGCAATTTGGATTTCCAATTTATTAAAACTGATCCATTTTTTCGGTACAGCTCATCAGGATTGACCCTTTGGAAGAAGACTTTCAACATCATTCATATAAATATGTATGTGTGTATAAAGCCAAAAGGAAACGTAACATGAAGGAACCCTTGTGGACCAGAAGACTTGTTACGACAGTCGAGCTTACGAGTCAGATAAGCACTGGCCGCGATGCAATGCATGGAGTGTAATTTTGGTGGAATGGTACAATAATGTGATCGTCATGCACACTTGTCTTTGTCTTCTAATTACAACCACATAAGCCATCATTAGCCTACATGATTAAACACTCAACATATTATTAAAAGTTCAAGGAATCATCATATCCAACTTATAATACTGCCTGCAAATCCGCAAGTTTGTTTAGTTAATTTAGTGATTGTCAAGGTAAATTTTTATTTTTTTTATAATAATCAAAATTTTTAAATACATTAAATTATTAAATATATGCATTAAGTTAGATTATACATTTCAAATAAATTATTTACTAATCAATAACTCAAAATTAAGTAACGGTTAAATTTATACTTATTAGTTTAATATAATTTTATTATGTTATTTTTTAAGTAACTTTAATTTTCAGTTTTAGTTTGAAATTTTTAATTTAAATGATCATTTTTTAAAATTGTTATTTATATTTTAAGATATCAATTGATTATTATATACTTTTATCATATTTTCTATTTTTATTAAAACGTTGTTTTATTGTTATAAAAATATGGAGAATTTTAAATTATATAGAAAAATTTAATGATAACTAAATAATATTATAAAATGAGTAACAATTTTTAAAAAGTAAAATTTTAAAAATGCCAAAGAGTGTAACTAACCCTATATTTTTCAAATGATCAAAGTTGAGAAGAGCCTAGGTGTGTCTTCTCTACTAAGCCAAGTTATTCAATATCGTCATAAATGCGTCTTTGACATTTTACTAAGGTGTAATTGGTGATTGGTTCAGACGCTTAGGAAGTAGGAACAGAAAGATCAGGGCCGGAACTTTTATTTAGTGGAGACAATAATGTGAATTGACAAATAATCGTATACTCCGTACATCTAGGCCCTAGCTAGTTGGGTTTGAGTATTTGATATTATTTTTAATTTATTAAGTAATAAAATTGATATGTCTTATAAATCACAATTACGTCACGTGACTCTCATATCATTTATATTAACAAAGATCTCAACCCCGATTTTTTTTATTAAAAATAAAAAGTTATCACTATTTTAAAGTCTTTTTAACTTATATTATAAAATTAAATAAAGTGTAGAATTTTGGCAATTAAGTATAGTTATTTATTATTTTAAGAGTTAAATTAGATCAATGATAAATAGATCAAACCAACTCGAGCAGCAAAATTTTAAAAATATTAAACTGTTTAATTTTTCGTTCATTTTACTTCTATAATTTTTTTATTAAGATTGATTAATTTATTAATTAATTATATAATTTTCACAAATTAACTAATTGTTATAAATCAGAATAAATCAATTAGTTTAAATTTGATAATCTCTTTCTTTAATTTTCTTAGTAGGTAAAAATAATTTTATTCTTTAATTATTTCAATTTAGTTCAATCTATTTAAATTTTAATTCAAAATTTAAAATATTAAATTAGATAGTGTTTGAACCGACGGACTTATAGTACAAGAACTAGGTAAGAGTAAGTCTTAGGTTCGGCCCAATTTGCAAAGCACAAGCCCAATATAGGTCATGAGAGCCACCATGGATTTGGCGGGAAACACGAGCATTGTACATAGCGGTTCGGCTGCAAAATCCAATAAACCCTAGCATTCAATAAGTACACAGGAGCGCCCCCACTACAACTTCGTGTCTCAAGCACGTACCTCTCTCTACGATCGCCAAATGGTTGTTCTGCGATCACGGGAAGTCCTGCCGGCTATTCCGCTGGAGAAATCCGCCGCTACCTCCCAACCGGCAACCCCGGCCCAGACTGGCGAGCTGACCACCCATCGAACGCCGCTCTCTCCCACCCCGAACTCGAAACCCCACCATTCGGGTGATCATTTTGACCCGCCCACTTGCCGACGGAGCCTTCGTCTTGCTTCTAAGTTGGTTCCTTCCGGAGGGTTGGGCCTAGAACTGACCCGGAAGCGTAAGGTTGTGAAAGGTATGGAAGAAAAGGGAGAGGCTGTTGTTGTTGATAACGTGTTTGATAGTTTGGGTGAAAGAGATGGCAGTACTGGATCGTCTGGGGATTTCATTTTAAGGTCTGGGAAAAGAGTTGTTAAGAGAAGAGCGGAATGTGGTTTTGTTGAGGGAGTGATTAACTCCGGTGTTGAACCGGACGCGTTGGAGGATTTACTTGGTAACGGAAATGAGGAGTTTGATTCAAATAAGGATTTGGAGATGACCAAATTTGTTGTTTCGAGGAGAGCTAGAAGATACAGTAGAGAAGATAAAGGGAAAGGGGTCGAAAAAGGAGATAGCGATAGAATTACGCGAGAAGTTTCCGAGGGTAAGAGAAGGTTCAGTAGAGAAGAGAAACGAAAGAGCATTGAAGAGGAAGATGTACTAGTTAATCAAGAGATTCCAGAGGGATCGAGAGTGTACAGTACAGAAGAGAAAGGAAAGGAAAAGCTTGTTGGTGATGATTCTACTTCAAATACCAACGACTCAAAGGACGTGAAATTGTATAAGTCGAGAATGGAACAATTTCGAGATATAGCTAGGCAGAATGCTTCTCGCTTTGCTCATTTTGACCATGAAGAACCCAACAACAGTCATTTGTCGTCTCAAGATGATGATGATGATGATGAAATGCTATCAACTGAAGAGGAGCAAAAGGTTGAAGATTGGCCAGGCCCTTTTTCTACTGCTATGAAGATTATTAAGAATAGAGCTAACAAGGTTGGTTTAAAGCAAGGGGCATCCTTTTCACAAGAAACAACATCTGTACCTATAATGTGGACTCCGAAGAACATTCAGGAGTGTAAGCCGTCAAAAGAATCTGCTCCTTCTCTGCAAGAATTGTGCTTGGCAATTCTTGCTAAGAATGCTGATGCAATCACTTCACTTGATAATGTTCCTGATGCATTGAGGCACCAACTTTGCCAGTTGCTTTGTGATTCCCGGAAAATGGATGGTCAATTTTTAGATCTTCTTGTCTGCGGGTTCCCCACAGAAATACGCATCAGGGACTGTTCGTGGTTAACTGAGGAGGAGTTTACAAAATGTTTTTCCGAGTGTGACACTAGAAATTTGATGGTAAGCTTTTGTAAGATTCGATTATGTGTTTTACATGCAGTACTTTTAATCATATGCGTGAAACAGTCTCCGTGATGACTGCCTACAAATTAGTTGCATATGAGCATGACCTTCCACCTATTGATATCGCCAACATACATAACAGCTATATACGTTGATACTCATTACAAGTTACACCGCAAGTGAACAACTAATTTGAAGATGGGATGAGGCTATTCAGTACATTTTTTTGTGAAGTATTAATAGTTACTTTTTGTTAGTTCAGGAACCAATTTGATTTTGGGGCTAAGACGCTAGGAGCACGTTATAGATCTTGCTCTTATGATGCACAAATTTTTTAAAGAGTTTGGCTTTTGCTGCATCTAATGAAGGTAGTTATCTAGTTTCTGCTTTGTTAGAAACCAATGCAAGTTATTCTGCTTTGTGCTAAAAATCAATACAAGTAGAATCTACTTTAACATTCTGTGCTTGAAACTAAAGTTCTCTCGGCCTATTCCTGCTTTAATCAGAATCATTTTTTGGTTCTACTGATATTCTTGATTTTAACTGTGGAGATTAGTTATTTTGTGTAGCTCAGTCAGATTTTGAGGGCACTGGAACCTCTTGTTAGTTCGCTAATTGACAATTTTGTCACGTGAAAATGCCTAGGATTATTAGATGAAAAGCTTGCACGGATTTTTAGTGGATTAAATTGCAAACTGATATTTATTGTCTTACAAAGGTCCTGCAACTTGATCAAAGTGGACGCTGCATGACGGATTATACACTACATGCTACCTTAGTGCGTGCTTCTGTTAGCTTACCCGTGCTCTCCACCTTATCCTTGAGTGGTGCTTGCCGAATTTCAGATTCTGGGCTTCAATCCCTTGTCTCCCGTGCCCCTGTCCTACAATCTATAAATTTATGCCAATGCTCTCTTCTCACATCTGCTAGTATTGACACTTTGGCAGACTCTCTTGGGTCTGTTCTGAAGGAACTGTACCTTGATGATTGCCAAAGAATTGATGCGCCGACTATATTGCTAGCGCTGAAGAAGCTGGAACATCTGGAAGTACTATCATTGGCTAGAATTCAATCCGTTTCTGATAAGTTTCTCAGGGAATTCATTGCTGCCAGGGGTCATAATATGAAAGAACTTGTTCTGACTGATTGTGTGTAAGGCTCTTCAAAGTTCAAATATTTGTGTACATCTTTGTTCAGTATACTTGGCCCGTTGTTGAGGCTTATCCTGTTTCAAATTCTAGAGGCTTGCCTAATGCAATTGTGCTCTTTTATTTGTTCTGTATGTTTCATTTTGATGCAGGAATTTGACTGATTCTTCCTTGAAAGTCATATCTGCAACCTGTTCTGGATTGCTTGCTCTTGACCTCTCCAATTTGAGGAAATTAACAGATTCATCTTTGGGATACCTTGCAAATGGTTGTACACAACTTCAAAGATTGAAACTGTGCCGCAATGCATTCAGGTTGATAATCTGATTTTGTGCAATGCTAGTAAATATTTTGTTGTCCTTCTTTACATGTGTTATTTTACATGTGATATCTCTTTGGTTATCCAAATTTGTTACCCTTACCTAATTGGTTGCTAGAGGCATTTTCACCAATACACTTTGTAGCACAGAAAGATCTTTTTTACTTCTTTTCTTACGATCTCTCTCTCATCTTACAGTGATGAAGCTATTGCTGCATACTTGGAATCATCTGGAGAACTTCTAATAGAACTCGCGCTCAATAGTGTTTGGAAGGTAGCTTGTTGATCTATCTCCCCACTTCTCCGAAGGGGAAAAATGAACTTTGTTCTTTTCAATATAAAATCTTACGAAACATTTTGGCCAATGGTGGATGTTGCAGGAATGCCATCCCTACCTGAGCTTCCATAGTGGTTGTGAATCTTTGGAATTTTCCCTTGCTTTTATGGATTGTTATACGGACTTGGTCAATCTTTTTTAAAGAAACTCGAAAAAAATAATTCTTGCTAGGTGAATTAGTTTCTCATTTACACTTGTTGATGACAATATTTTACTTGTAACCTTGTCCAGGTTGGCAATAATACAGCATTATCCCTCGCTAGACGTGCAAGAAACTTGTTAAATCTGGACTTATCTTGGTGCCGTAACTTGACAGATGCAGCTCTGGGCTTGATTGTAGATAGCTGCTTATCACTGAGGGAGCTGAAAATTTTTGGATGTGGTCAGGTATGTATTGGGTATACACACGAGCTAGAATATAACAATTCAGAAGTACATGACAACTTTTGGCGTGGAAGTTAAGGCTAAAAGCTTGATATGAGTTGTCAATATTCGGATAAATGGTTACCCTAAGTTATTGTTTTCTTTTGCAGATAACAAATGCCTTTTTAGATGGTCACTCAAATCCAAAAGTAAAGATCATTGGTTTGAAGATGTCTCTAGTCTTGAAACATCTAAGAATACCATATTCTCAGGGATCACCATTGTGTTATCGACCGGTGTCATCTTCTGTTTGAATGAAGACCACTGCAGGATTCTTTGCAGAACGAGCATCGATGGCAAGAAGCTTGAATTTTTTGATACATGATATATACACAGCATATTTGTATTTTGTTGTAACTGTGACTATGGAAAAACAGGGGGGATATAGGGGTAATTAGATAGTGGCTACCTTTTGTTTTCCAGCCACTTTAGTGAATCGAACCCTTTATTTGCAAGTGAATTGGGCAGATAAAATTATAGAAACATCTCATTGCCCTTGTTGATGGGCATTAATTTTGGGGCTGGAAGGTTTCTGGGTTAGTTGTGATGATCTTTTCTTTCTAAATTACGGTAGAACAGAAAGTCTAATTAGAACAAAGCAAAACAAAACATTTTAACAGGTCATAGCTAGACAAAAACATTTCTCTTTTCAACTATTTTTGCAAAGAAGGGGTGCATTAAGTATTAACGCACTATAAGAATAATGAAGTGTTTATTATATTAAGTGGATAATGTATACAAATACCACACAAAATGGAGAAACACAACGTTTATGCTGGCCACCACAGTAGTGGCCTTGGAAATATCTCAAAAACAAAACCAATTAGGCATCACGAGTGACATGAATTACTAGTATAGTGTAGCTTTGAAGAAAGTCTTGAACTTGGAATTAGCCTTCAAAATCGTTTTTCACCCATTGCCCATACTTGTTTTTCATCGTCTCATCAAACTCCTTGTCTTTAATCTCTGCTATTTTAGCAGCATTTGCCATGGATTCTTCTTGCACTCTAGCAAGTTTCTTACTCCTCTTCTTTGCCGTAGCCTCTCTCTCGGCTTCCAATCCCTCGTACTCTCTCACCCAACACTTGTGCATAGCACAACTCAACACTAACACTATCAGTTGCATCATTAACATAGCCATTAATACCCCACATTCCAACCTCACCAAAAGCTTAGCTTCCTTCGAGTCTCTGGGCGACTTGAACATTGCAAGACTCGATCTTTCTTTCGTAAACAAGGCCAATATGCCCAGTAATTGGCCTGTTAAAGAGGCCAGGAGAAGGGAAATGTGGGTTATGAAACAAAAGCTTGTGAGCTGAGAGTAGAAGCCCACAAATGAAGAGAGAAGAGAAATGCCTGAGATCATGAGGAACGCTAAACCCAGCGACGTTGGAGGCGTCTTGAGAAGAATTATAGGTGCAACAGAGACTGAACAGAGGATAAACAGAGTGAAGTTCAAGCAAGAAAGGAGAAGGTTGGGGAAAGAACACGAACTCCTGAGCTTAGAGGAGGCCATCGTTTTGTAGTTCAAATGTTTAGAGTTGTATCAGAGAAGTTTGTTTACAGTTGAAATCTGTAGTTCTGAGAAGTTTTATTATAGCATATGGAATTCGGCCGTTGCATTACATAACGGCTAGTGTAGGAAGGGCCCAAAGTTGGTGTCCTCGATTGGTGATAAAGTAATAATTCGAAACGCACCTCTCGAGCTCATGGTTTAAATTTTAGCGCAATAGGCTAAAACATTCAAAACCCTCCATTTGCAGTCTCGTCTTTTATGGTATTCTTTCCATACATTATTCAGTCCTACCAATGGCCATTCATCTGAGCTTGTGCCCTAAATGCTAAATTCTCAAAACTAGGCTCACATGCTGGTCAAACGCTGGCTAGTCCGTTTATATTTTTGGTTGTACACGTATTTTATCAAATAATTTATCTGAAATACGTGAATATTGTACTTTACATGTGCATAGTACTTGTTGGACGTCCTCTGCTTGACGGATAAAGTTGTCCAAAGACGTCTGCATAAGCATGGCCTTAAGATTCCGAATTGCAACAAAACAAACATGGAAAGTACAACTTATGGAACATTTCAGCATCAGAATTCATAATCCATTATGTTTCCGAGAGGAGTTGGAACTTCTCTAAGTAAAGAATCAAGCCAGATATCAGGGCGAACAAAAGCATGTCACAATCGATTCAAGAGTACAGAGAGAGAAAATTGTTGCTTTTAGTTACATCAAAATCTAACTTGCTGTCTACCCGACGAGCTGTTTTAATTACATCAATTTACTTAAGCGTATCGACAATGGCCATATGATTTCAACATGGGATGATCATGGTAGAAGATTTAAATGAGCCAATCTCCTGCTGTGCTTCTTTCTAATTCCTGGCGAAATAAAAGCTTTTTTAACAACTTTTCAATCTATCATCGTCTATAGGAAAATATCTAATGGTGTTACACCTTATGTTTGCATTTGAATACCATAAAAGAATGAGCCTCAGGAACTAATATCAAAGGAAAGGCATGCATAAGCTTAGCAGGTAAGTGATGTACAGTACCACGCACATTCAGATGCATGTGGTAAAGAAGAAGTCATAAATGAAATGACCACAGCATTACAAACGTATAACTAAAACAGCAGTTATTTTCACCTTTCAGATGCCAATCATTGAGCATGCGTAATAATGGTCTCAATTCTATCTAGTGATGCCTCTAATTTCCCGGTGCTCAGATTGAACAATGGCTCACCAGTACCTAAAGCACTGCCAGAACCAAGGCTGCACGTGTGAGCTCAAAGCACATGGTAAATTATGGAAACAGAAAGCATAAATCTTCCATAAATCTCAGAGGTAGTTGTGTTCAAAGTAATAAATTAAACCAGAAATGATCGGTTTTGTTATACTCGGTTTTATTACGTCTGATAATATCATGACAAGAGTTAGTGTATTGAGATCATATTCATAGGCAATCTATTGCAACTATTTCCTTTAATATTATGAGAAGAAGATTCAAGAACTTGCCCTGTAATTTCAGGAAGAACATAATCTGCCCTCCAAGCAAAACGGAAATCCATCCCAGGATATAGACCAAGAGTTGTCTTATTCCGAATACGAGATATGCCATCACCACCTAAGCATGTGGTAAGTTTCCATTTCCATCCCGTAGCATGCAACTGAAAATTGTGGCCTATGCCAACCTGCCCTTAATTGATATTTGTGAGATTATCTAGACTTTGCAGAGCCTTACCAATTCTATCAAGATGGAAATGTTACAATAATGCAAGGTGAAAAAGGTTCAGACCAGACCTGAAGATTTAAAAATTTGGTTACTGGAATCTTCTTTGAAAGAATACGTATATCCTGATGTATGGGTTCATAGATAAACTTCCACTTTTTGTCAGGGGATAAAGGCTTCAAAACAAACTTGGCCTGGAATTCATTGACTGGAGCATTGTAGAACTGAAACCCAAAACCAGCCTTCAAATGATCACAATTCAAACAGATTTCAGATCAAAAACTACATGTGCACAGCAAACTTTCAACTTGAATCAACAAGTTCGATATTCTCATCCACATACCACAGGAGTTCTATGAATTGGTTGCGCGTTTCTCAAAAATAATAAATCCAATCTTATATCAAAACACGATCATGTAAGGTTACTATGTCAGCATTGAGTGTTGATACTACGAATACAACAAAAAGATTCCAAAAAAAAATTCATATCCTAACAATGACTTATTGAAATAAGCATAAAGGAAGTCAATCAGTTATAAAATGGAAAGGGCACGAATTTCCTCTGGAAACATTAGCACAGCATCCAACCCCTGAAGCCAACTCAGGTTGATGCAACTAATGGTTAGAACTTAATTAGCATCAACAAGCAAACAGGAGAAATTTTCTCAGTCTGTGAGTCCATTACTCTCTATTTGTTATAATAGCTTTATTCCATATTAAGTATTAATATCAGAGGCCACCCACATAGACACAGGACTACAAAATGCAGATTTGCCATCCAAAAATGCATCAGAAAATGGGGACAACTAAAACTATGAGCCTGTGGGCACAATCACAAACTAGAATTGCTTTCTCGATCTTCATATTAAACCCAATGCTAACTTACATTAGAATGAAACAAAAATCAACACAGAAATGCATAATTTTAGTTAAGAAAATTAAATAGAGAAGAAAAGAGAAGGGTAGGCTAAGGTGTTTAGGTTGAATCTCACGTGAAATCAATTATGAGAGTTCTGTGAATATATTTGAATATATATAGGTATACAGATACAAGTATTTGATCTCTTTTATACTTCTATCTATACATTAGGAATTCAAAATTCAAATTAGGAATTGATCACCAGTATCTCTAGAATCTTGACAACTACCAAAACAGTTGCAACTTCTCGTAGAATACTTGGAGTCCTAATGTAAATGAACCTTATCGTCAACACCCCTGCCAAGCCTAAGGGTGCTTGTCGCAGCCGAAGCTTGTTGCTTAAGGACAGAAAACGTGGTGAACCAAGTGACTTGATCATGACATTTGCAATTTGATCTTCTAAAGGCAAGAATCGAACTTGGAGTAGGCTGCGTGCAACTGGCTCTCTTACATAGTGATAATCTACTTCTATATGCTTGGTTCGGGCATGAAAGACTGGATTTGCAGGAAGAAACGTAGCTCCTAGATTATCACATCATAGTGTTGGAGATCGAGGAATTGTAACACGCAATTCACACAAAAGTGATCTTAACCAGCTCAACTCTGCAGAAACTAATGTTAGTGCTTGTTAGGATCAATATGGTCGAGGGTAACCCTCGACCATATTGGTCCTAACAGTGCTCTATACTCGACCTCTATACTTGATCTTGACACAACCAACTGCTTCTTTGATGAACACGAGATTAAGATTGATCCAAGAAAGACATAGAAGCCACTATTGGATCTTTGATCATCTAGACACCCGGCGCAGTCAGCATCGGAGAAGCACATCAAGTCCATGCTTTTAGAAGCTAAAATAAAAATATTGAGATCCTTTGTACCTTGTAGATAGTGCCGGAGATGTTTTACTACCTTCCAATGTATAGTGGTTGGATTGTGCATAAACTGGCTAAGTTTGCTTACTGTAAAAGCCAGATTAGGCCTTGTTATCGAGAGATACTGGAGACTACCTACAACACTTCTGTACAATTCAATATCATCAAAGGGATCTCCATCAAATTGTGAGAGTTGTACACCCGCAGCCATTGGTGTTCTCTACGGTTTCAATTTCTCTATTTTGGCACACGACAGACTATCAGACACATATTTTGCTTGACTAAGATAAAGTCCTTCTTGAGTTCGAGCAGCTTCCAAACCCAGAAAATAGCTTAAGTCTCCCAAGTCTTTAATTGCAAACTCATGGCTCAAACTTGTGATGAGAGAATTGATTATTGAAACATTGTTCCCAGTATCCAAAATATCATCAATATACACAAGTATTAGAATTACCATTCTGTCTTGATAAAAGATAAACAAGGATGTATCACTCACTGATGCGTTGAAGCCAAGAGAAAATAGCTTTGAGCTGAGACGATGAAACCATGTCCGAGGAGCTTACTTCAACCCATATATTGCTTTATGAAGCTTACGCACTAATTTAGGTCGTTTATCATCAACGTAGCCCAGGAGTTGCTCCATAGACACCTCTTCATTAACCATTACCTGAAGGAATGCGTTTTTGACAACCAATTGGCGCAGGGGCCAATTTTGAGCTACTGCCAGTGAAAGAACTACTCGCGTAGTTGTTGGTTTCACCATCAGACTGAAAATTTCTTCAAAATCTAAGCCTTCACGTTTATGAAATCCTTTAGCTATAGGTATATCTCTCAATACTGCCATTAGGATTTTTCTTAAGTTTGAATACCCCTTTGCAACCTATAATGTTTGCATTAGACAGTTGATGAACAAGAGACCAGGTGTGATTTTCAATCAGTGTCGTATACTCCTCATCCATGACTGTTCTCCATGGTAAGCAATCTTTAGCCTGCCAGTGATCCTCAAGTTCTTGATTTAGTAAAGATATAATTAGAATCTATTTTAGCAACAAAGACTTGCCTAGTAGACTTGCTCCTCATCAACATTGAGTGTGTGTTAAAGGCATCTAGAGGTTTGTGAATGTTCACCACTACCCCCTGCTTCTTTGATGTCCACGAGATTAAGATTGATCCAAGAAAGACATAGAAGCCACTATTGGATCTTCGATCATCTAGACACCCGGCCCAGTCAGCATCGGAGAAGCACATCAAATCCATGCTTTTAGAAGCTAAAATAAAAATATTGAGATCCTTTGTACCTTGTAGATAGTGCAGGAGATGTTTTACTACCTTCTAATATATAGTGGTTGGATTGTGCATAAACTGGCTAAGTTTGCTTACTGTAAAAGCCAGATTAGGCCTTGTTATCGAGAGAT
>JAOQMM010000008.1:1959103-1983753 GCA_027563515.1 Erythroxylum platyclados | reverse complement strand
TATTATTTATTATTTATTATTCTTATAATTATTTATTATAGATAACAAAAACTTTAGCTACGTTTATGAAGAGCTATTTGGTTAACAATCACAGAACAGATGGTGAGCATTAACACAAACAGATGCATCATAGAAACAGAACAATCACAGAACATCATTTTTCCTTCAACATTAATGCAATCATAGAAACACAAACAGATGCAGGCATTAACACAAACAGATGGTGAGCATCTTCAATGCAACCTCTTTCACACGGTTTCCATCTTCTACTCCGCCATTAAATTCACCAGCAAACAAATCCATCAACCCACATTCAACCAAATTCATCAATCAATCAGACAATAACCCATCGATTGGGCAACAACCCAAGCTAAACCCAACCAACATTCAATAGAAAATAGAAGACAGATCGGACGCAAGATGTCGACGTCGAGACAACAGAGGAAGTGAGATTGGACACAGGCGAGACCGGACGAGAGGAGAGAGAGACCGGACGAGAGAAAGAAGACAGACTGGATGAGAGGGAAGAAGACGCTAGCGACGAGAGACACACGGCAGAGAAGAGACGACGAAGAACGGACGTGAGAGACGGTGGCGTGCACAGACGTGAGAGAGACGGCTGCTATGGGGCAGTGTTGTCTGTTTGTTTTAGATCTGTCGCAGAATACATGAAGAAAAGGGGGAAAAAATTGGGTATTCCCCAAACTTAGGAATAGCTCGTGACAAGGAATAGGTTTATTCCGTCTGTTTTTTTAAACCAAACAGCATAATAGACGCTACTTTAGGAATAGATAAGAAATGCCTATTTCATTACCGCGAACCAAACAGGCAGTGAGTCGTAATAAAGAGGCATTTAGTCACTAAGAATTGATGAATTTCTAAAAAGGATATGAGTATTAGAAACAAATATTAAGAATAAGAGGTAGTAATAAGAAATTATTAGAATATTAAGATATTATCAAATTTGATTGACTCTTATTATAATATTATTACCAAAATTATATATTAAGATTTTTATATTTATTTTTTACCTGCATTAAGTAAAGTAATTTTTTTGTATTTCTTCAATTTTATTCTTATCATAAAAATCATTCACAATTACTTAAAAATTAAAAATAATTTTGATTAATCATTTACAAAATAAAATTAATAAATACGGGTAAAACATTTCTCACTATCATTTTTAATATTTGATACCAAACATTATTATAATATACTAAACATGCATAATATTGACCATTTTAATCTTATTTTTAGTGATTATATAATAAACACGCATAATAAATAGAATAGTAATTCTATTTTCATTCTGATACTCACTTTCTATTTCTATTCCAATTTTTTATTTTGATTCCTCCATGAATGATTATTAAATGAGGCTTAAATGTCAACTACTCTTTAATTTATTTATTTTTACTAAGAAACACCTTTTTCTGATCTATGTAATGAAGCCTCTATTTAGATGAAGTGTAGTGTTTTTTACATGATTGCTTAATTAGTCAAATAATTCATTTACCGTTATAGATATTATATGAGAAATTAAATTAAGTAAAGGCGCATTTTAACATTATTGTTTCATCAAAATACAAGTCAAATATTACTATTTTATAGCATTTAAAATAAGTTATAACGCTTATAAAACATTCAAATTAAACTTTAAATGAATATAATTATTGGCAGAGTTATATCTTCTTTCGTTATGTATCACATTATTGGTGATGTGGCATATATATGTATATATATATATATATAAATATAATTTTAATACTTATATGAGTTTTATTATCTCATGTGTATGTGAGATCCACACATTTTAATTAAACTTTATTTAATTTTAAACAAAAAATTTAATTTTAATTATTTCTAATAAATCTAATTAGAACTAATTAACCAAATCTAACCTAAACAATACAACTTAATCCTAATTAACATCATATTACTAAAATGACCTTAATTACACCTGAAAGTTCTCCAAATTATGAACAATAGAATGTCTTTCTCTTTCATAACCATACATGTAAGTCCACACATTTTAATTAAACTTTATTTAATTTTAAACAAAAAAATTTAATTTTGATTATTTATGATAAATCTAATTAGAACTAATTAACCAAATCTAACATAAATAATACAACTTAATCCTAATTAACATCATACTACTAAAATGACCTTAATTACACTTGAAAGTTCTCCAAATTATGAACAATAGAATGTCTCTCTCTTTCATAACCATACATGTAAGCGACAACACCTTCACGTTCCTTAAACACTGAATCCTCTTTAATGATGTTGTATGCTCCAAACTCTTTCCTCTAAATCACACACTTCTCCAACATCTAATGTGTATAATTTAAGCTTCATTGTTGACGCCCACAAGAGGAATGCCCATGTTGAACAATTTTTCAGCAACCCATTTGAGCTCGAGAGTTTATCTTTAAGTCCCCCCATGAAACATTCATCTGATGACCCATTTGAGCCTTAGATGGAGAGTTAAGGTTTTAGAGAGAGAATTTCAGATGTAATTAGGATTTTGTGTTAAAATGAGATTCATTAGGATTACGTTATACTATTTAAGTTAAAATAAGTTTATTAATTTAATTGAAGTTTATTAAAATAATTAAAATAAAGAAATTTTTTAAAATTAATTTGAGTTTCATTAAAATATGTGGGTCTCATAATGTCATATGACATCATAACAAGACATATATAGACATTAAGAAACAATAAATGACGTGGTGCACAACTGGTAATAATTCTATTCACTTAGGGTTAAATCTGAACATTTTATACATGTCATAGTTCATTTTTAGTACTCTAAAATACTAGAGTCCGACTTGTATTTTAGTAAAAAATATTAGGGTTCAAAATATTTTTTTATCAATTAAACCATAATTTCGATATTGTATGAATATAACATAGATAATTTATTTGGAAAAAAAATCTTCAATCCTTTTCTATTTCCTTTGTGCATTAAACAACATTGAATTACCCTCTTGGTAATATCTTTGAACCCTACTAACCTGATATTTGGGGATTGATAAATGCATGGGCAAGAATGTCTTAGAGAACGGGACAATATGCCTTTAGGATTGCATGCCTTTAAGTTTTTCACTCTCTCTCTATAAGCTAAATCACATTATCGATCAAGTTAGTATTTGGGCAACCCTATTATTACCAAACCTTTGATAGGATTTTATCATCAATCCATTCCTGCTTGATTGCTCCACCTTGAGGGGGTATTGAAGGATGACGAAGGTTACTGAAGCCGCAAGATTTTATAGCACTAGTCATCACAATTATAGAGTAGTAAACTTAATTAGTTAATGTTTACTAATAGCAGTTAGGTGAGTTTGTTACTATTTTTTATTAATTTAATATAGGAACACATAATGTAAAACACTTATAAATAACTGAAAAATATTATAGAATAAAAAAGCTTTTCTCTAAAATTAATAAAGATGATTTTAATATTTATTATTTCAACAAGCTAATTGCTTGCGTACATCGAGAGGAAAGTTCATTAAGAACTTATGTAGACAAGAAATTCTAAAGGTTAACATCCATTGAGGATGCCAAACTTTATGAACAATAGTTCTTAAGAGAGCAGAGCAAAATTTTGGATAATATCTAATAAAAGTTATGTTATAGTTAGAGTAAATCAGTCGATTAGACATGTTGTAGTTAATTTATCACTAACTTAAAATTATAGAAAAGATATAACAAAGTTTATATTATAGTTAGAGTAAATCAATCAATTAGATATGTTGTAGTTAATTTATCACTAACTTAAAATAATAACCATACGTATATGTATGTAACACACGATATTGTTTAAATGAGAAAGTAAAAGAAAATTTAATAAGGAAATTAATGAGTAATGATTAGCGAATTATAAAAAATAATAAGGATGCCAAACTGGTGTCTCTCAACTTTAATACGTGTAACATTGTACAAAAATTATTAGATCTTGGTTAAATACTTCATAAATTCTCACTTTTGAGATAATATGTAAATGATTATCTCACCCACAATGTTTGTTTGTCTTTCAAAAACCTTCATGTCCTTTAAGTCATAAGCACTTGGGAATCATTTCGAGACCTCCCTTATCTTTCAATTGACATACTTCAAAATAAGCTATTATAGTATCTTTAGACCAAAGAAATCTTCTTAGCATATAATCAATGATTTTAACTAGGTTTCTTGGGAACCATGTATGAGATGACCAGTAAACCTGAATGTTATTAAGCACAAAGTTAACTAGTTGGGCTCTTCTAACTATGCAGTGGCTTCTATTACACCAATTATGAATTCTCTTGTGGATCCTCTCAATTAATGTTTGAAAATCCTTGAAAGAAGTTTTGTTTGTAGATATTGGAATTCCAAGATAAGTAAATGAAGTTCGCATAGCTTTCAAAATATAAGTAAACTAGTGACATTGGAAAACGCACTTCAAAAAAAGAACATACAACTTTTGCATTTATTGATGGATAGCCAAAAATACTTTTGAATTTGTTCAAGCCAGTCATTAGAGCACTTACAAATTTTGTACTAGCTTTGTAAAATAAGATTAAATCAATAGCTTTGGACTTGCCTTGGCCATCCTTAGTAGGAATAGGGACAAAATGGTGCTTAAATGGCAGACCATGGATGAACGGATTAGACCATGGGTATTAGATTTGGAAAATAAGATTAAATCAATAGCTTTGGTCTTGCCTTGGCGATCCTTAGTAGGAATAGGGACAAAATGGTGCTTAAATGGCAAACCATGGATGAACGGATTAGACCATGGGTATGTATTGGTTAGACCATGTGCATAGTATCTTTGAACTTAGTTAACTTTCACCTTGGGATGAAGATCATTGGTGATGTGGCAAAGTTACTAGGATGAATCATCAAAGAAGTGGTAGGACATGGCAAAAAACGTGGATTAGGTGTCTTATCTTCATTTATCAAATGTTCCTTTTACCCAGAAGTGGGTTCGTGGTAAGATATGTAAACCACCCACTAAAGTAGTACCTAAAGTGGTTGGGGATATCAACGACCAACTAAGTTAGTGACTTAGTGGCCTTATGCCCACTTTCTTGTATACTTACCCAATAAGTCTCCAAAGGCCTATAAATAGCCCATTTGAGCAAAAGCTTCATTTATTAAAGATTTGTATCCTTTGTATCAATTGAGAGTGATACAAAGGTTGACAATTTTGCTATAAAAGCTTTGTGTATCTTTCTCTTCTTATTGCTATCCATTTTCTTGTTTTTGGCTTAGTTAATATCATTGGTTTGCTTTATCTTTAGTGTGAAACACCTTAAACAAGAGGGATTTAGTAAGGTTAAGTTGAATTGAGACATTCAACTACCATACTTAGACGTTGACTCATTTTGAGTATGGAATTGGAGTTCCTTGCAAAGTCTTTATAATAGTTGGTATCAGAGTTGTGTTAGTGATTCAATGGCAGGTGGCAGTAATCTTAACAAGCATATTACACAAGTGGAAATGCTCTCATTGATTCTTTTCCTTTAAGTGAAGAATATGTCCTTTCTTATACATCACGTTTTGAAGCTTTAAAGAGATAAATCCAAGCATTATAGGATCAATGGGACAACTTGGTTAAATCACGAGAGGAAACAAGTTTTAAGATCATAATCCGTAAACGTGTAGTTGTAACTTGAGATACGGGATAAGTTAAAAGCACTATGCTTAAGGTTTGAGAACCTAAATTTTTTAGGGCAATATTCAAAATGTTAAGGAACTTAAGAACTTCTTGCAGGATGTGGAGTAGTATTTTGCAGCTACTAAGGTACTAAAAGCAAAAAAAGTGAATGTTACAACAATGTATCTTGATAAAGATGCAAAATTATGGTGGAGAATTTAAACCTCTACTAATACTACTCCACATCTCATATTTAATTATAAAGATTCTCAAACTTTACAATCAAGTCCAACTTGATTAAAATATCTTTGCTCTCTTTACTTCGTTCTTTATATGAGACCCATTAGGTTCCCAAATAGGTTGGCAATGATTATAAATTATAATTCTAATTTATAACTAGAATTAGATAAATTAAAAATCTTTTAATTTATCTTTAATTCTCCAATTAAACAATTTATAATCATAGATTAAGATTGGCGTATAACAACTCATCATTATAACACTGATTTGTCGAATGGTAGGGCTTGTTATAGATCTGACAAATGACGCGTGGTGCATTATTTTCACGACCATCACGACCTCTGCCACAGCCACGATTGCCTCTGCCACTACGTTGGCCAGGAACACCTTGATTCCAATTATTACCTTGCCCTTGCCTATTAATTTGCTTGTAAGCGACATTGGCTGTGGGCATGAAGGAATTTTACAAATAAAACTTCTCCAATTGAGCCTCAAAGGTCAATAGATGGCCCACAATATCATCAACAATTATTGACTATTTTCTAGTAGTGAGGGACACTACAATTGGTTGAAACTCAGGACAGAGGCCATTCAATATATACATGATTAGTTCGTCATCGCCAACCCGAGCGTCCGTGACACCGAGATCATTAGCTAAGCCACGCATTTTGTTAACATAGTCAAGTACAGAATGAGTACCTTTTGTAGTATTTTGAAGACTGAAGCGGAGATTCAATTGTCATGCCCTTGATTGCGAGAAGAGTTGAGACACAAAGCCTCTCCACACATCAGCACAGGTGTGATGGCAAGAGGCAGCAGCGACTGCGACGGGAGTCATTGTTCCAATTAGCCAGCCGAAAAGAATCTGGTCTTGTCGTTGCCATTTGAGGTATTCGGGATTAACAACAGTTTCCGAATTTCTTTCAGCAGAAGCAGGGAGGGTTTTAAAGGGTTTGGGAAAAGCAACAGTGAGATAACCCTCAAGATTATGACCCCCTCATGATTGGAAGGATGTGAGCCTTCCATAGAAAAAGGTTTGCATTATCGAGTTTGAGAGAAATAGTGTGATTGACAACGGTGATGGCACCGGAGGGAGTTTCAGCAATGACTGTTTCGGGTGGAGAAGACATGGCGAAAGCCTAAGGCTCTGATACCAAGTTAAGAAAATTAAACAGAGAAGAAAAGAGAAGGGTAGGCTAAAATGTTTAGGTTGAATCTCACGTGAAATTAATTGTGAGAGTTCTGTGAATATATTTGAGTATATATAGGCATACACATACAAGTATTTGATCTCTTCTATACTTCTATCTATATATTAGGAATTCAAAATTCAAATTAGGAATTGATCACTAGTATCTCTAGAATCTCAACAACTACCAAAACAGTTGCCACTTCTCGCAGAATACTAGGAGTCCTATGTGAATGAACCTTATCGCCAACGCTTGTCAAGTCCTATTTCAATTAAAGAACACTCTTTGACCAAAAGTTTATCCCTATTTCCACTCCTAATTTCACTCTCAGGGTCATTTATCGAGCAGAAATCATACAAACCATAGATATTTAAAACTAATCCAAGTTTAGCAGTCCACTACGTTACTCATCAGTTCTCTGCAACATAGTTAATCACTTGTACAAGAAAAAGAGGGGAAAAAAAGAAGAAGAAGAAAATCAACATAAAACTTAGACTACGAAGTGAAGCATGGCATTTGTAAAATTCAACAGAAGCAAGAAGTAAAAGGACAGAAAGATTCTATACACGGAGAAGAATACCTCTAAGTTCACACCGACTCGCATCCCCTCAATCTCCTTTCTGAACTTGAAAAACAACTCTGATGGAATCAGATTGATATTGTAAAGCTCTTCCCAGGAAGGGGGTTCCGCGTCATTTGAACCGGACTCCATTTCTTGTTTCTAGTCTAAATAAACAATAACCAAACTCCACTCAACACGATGAGATTAATCAACAGATAAACAAAAAAGTTAGTAACTTTCGGTCCCGCCAAGCAAAAAGCTACTGCTTTTCGGATTGAACCCTTTCTTTCATTTCATGTCTCTCTCCCTATTAAGCAAAACTCAGGTAGCACCCAATAAACACGGCAAGGTCACGGTGAATTACCCTTAGTGGCACAGTATCGAGGAAGTATTGCGTATTTCTCTACCGTTTAAATATGTACAGAATTATGTATGAACTTCCTCGACGAAGCTATTGGCTCCAGGAGGAACACTAACACATGATATGTCTAGAAGTGGACTAGGAAGTCAAATATGGACTCAGTTATGTTTCTGAAGTCCAATTAGAATCCTGCGCCATTGATGAGATAGATTGACCCAGCCCACCTGAGCCATCGTTAAAACGACATGTCAGCGACCTCCAACGTTTTACACTTCCTTTGTTTCTATAAAACTGAAAAGAACAGAACAGCAACTGGCACACTCTTAACGACACTAGCTAATATAGTAGTTCCTGTCGCAGACATGTCGGCGACCGGTGGAAGAAGAATAGAAACATACGATGACTTCGTGGAAGTTCATGGTCTGCTCTTGACGTCCTCAGGCCTGCCATCGTCTCTTCACCGGAAGCTTTTTGAGAAGCTGACTTCCGAGACCTTCGATGGCGGCGCTCACTTTCAAGTGGAGCCATGCGAGGACGGAAGACAACGACGGCTCCTCCTTACGTCCAACTCCATGCCTAAGGACTCCGACGTCTTCCTCGTCGACCATGCCTGGACTTTTCGCCTCTCCGATGCTTACAAACAGGTTTTTATTTATTTCACTAGGATTATAGATTCGCCGCCTCTTCAAAGCTTTTGTTTTTTGTTTTGTTTGCTGAGTGAAGGATGTGAATTGTTATTTTTTTGTTTTTAAGAGGAAACGGGAGATGTGTTGAAGAAATTAGTGCCACGAGTTTCTATCATGTTTAGCTGTATGGTTTTGTTAGTTAAATTTGGTTTGCAGAGACTGGTTTTTGTGGTTTTCAAGTTTTTTTAATCTCTCTGATTAAACAGTTTTCATGTTTAGGTGGTTAGCAAATGGTTCTTTTGTTACTTGATACTTGCTCCGTATCAGCTTCCATTCTGAAAGGTGCAGCTAAAAGTGAGAGTTTCATTTCGTTTATAGGAGCTAGTTGGGCCTCTTTCACGCTGTCTTGTGCTTTCTGTTGGTTGTTTTGTGCTGAAACTTAATGATCTCTGAATGTTGCAGTTGCTAGAAGTAACGGGGTTGGCCCAGAGGATGGCGTCTCTAATGTGTGTAGATATTGATTTGCCGGATGCTGAAGAGGTGGATGAGCATGGGGTTCACGAAGAGAATGGTTCTAAATTGAATGTCATGGATGTCATTGAAAATGAAATTCGTAATGCACATGAGAAAGGCTTTGACACTGTTAAGTGGTTGGAGCTTGAAGAGCTTGACATCGATGACGATATGCTTCTGTCTCTTGATTTATGCAGTAAAGTTCCTGTGAGTCAACATTAATTTGACTGATGTTGTCCTGTTGTTCACAGAAAGTAAGAAAATTTGCAATTTACATAAAACAATTTAAGATATGAGAACTCTAATTAAACGGAGAAATTTGCTTATTTCCAATTTGAGTAACATACTAATTTCATGAGTGAAATAATGTTTACTTTAACTTCTGTTGTTCTTTTGTCTATTGTTATAGGATTTAGTTGCACTTAGCCTGTTGGGGAACAAGCTGAAGAATGTGGATGTAGTTGTGCAGGAAGTTTCCAAGTTCAAGAACCTAAAAGCATTGTGGTTGAATGAGAATCCGGTTCTGAAAAACTGGTATCTTCTGATAAATGAAAAGAATAAAACTCTTCCGTAATTTACTGATGGTGATTCTACATTAGGTGGGAACTGATCTTTTTGTTTCTAGTGATGGTCACTTGGCAGATGCAATCTTCAAAGAATGTCCAAGACTTGAAATCTTCAATTCACACTTCACTCATAATTATAGTCCATGGGCTTTAGGATTTTGTGGGGGTGCTTATGATAATGATAATCCTGATTTCATCCATGATAATGAACATCCATTGCAGAGGGTGACATCACTTGATCTGTCAAACCGATGCATCCATTCCTTGATCAACAAGGTTAACTTCTATATTTGTATGTTGAATTTTTGGTTCATATTTTATTTTGTGGTTATATTATATCAACACACTTCAATTTTCTCTACACCCTCGTGACAGAATAAGCTTAGACAAGCTTAGTTTGTGCGTGTCAAAATATAATGGCTAACCACCCCCCTTCCTGCTTCACTGGAAAATTATTTGTTTTAATGGTTGGCATTGTGAACAACAACCAGTTAACGTTTTGTCCACTGGCATTGTCACCAACAACCAGTTACCCCTTGTCAACTGCAGTACTAATTCATTTTGTCCTTCTTTAAGCAGGCATTTTCTCCTGTTGAGTTGCCATTTCTTTCACATTTGAACATTAGGGGAAATCCATTGGAGGAGAACACAGTTGCTGAATTGTTTGAAGTTTTGAATGGATTTCCATCTCTGCAATCATTGGAGGTACCCTTTTATATATACTCGTATTCCCTGATACAAGTAAACGTAATAATGGAAATGAAAAAGGGGTGGAAGCCTAAGATCGATGTTATTATTTTGTTTTTTGTTTTATCTGCAGGTAGATATACCTGGTCCTTTAGGAGAAAGTGCCATAGAGATTCTTGAATCTCTTCCAAAGCTTTCTATTCTGAATGGTGTCAGTGCATCAAAAATATTAGAAACTGAAGTTCATGTGATTGATTCAGTATTACAGCCACGTCTTCCTGAATGGACAGCTGAAGAATCTCTCGCTGCTCGTGTGATTAATGCAATGTGGTTATATGTAATGACCTATAGACTTGCGGATGAGGAAAAGCTTGACGAGACATCCGTATGGTATGCCTGTGTGGGTTGTTTTGTTTACTGATCATTGCTGATTTTTCCTAGATTATGACATTGCATATACTATTAGTATTACATACTTTAATTGCTGTTCATATTTATGTGATGAAACTAACCTTCAAAAAGAAACAAGTGTGCACTCTGGCTAAATTTAGTCTTTATAGATCACATCTTTGTGTTTGTGGAAAGGAGGAATTGGGGGGAGGGAAGCTAGGTAGGATCAACCCCTGTTCTGTAGTGGTAGCATTCACCCTGCCTGATGAGTGCCTAAATATAAAGGCCTTTGCTTACCTTCACAACCCATGATCTACATGAATGGGTGTGTTCAGCACTTGCTTTTGTCATCCAATGCCTACTTCGTCCAACAGTTGTCAATTATACAATATTAATTATACTGTCAAAGGCAGCAGATGAAATAGGTGCTGGCTAGACTTCTAAGGGTTCGTTTCATAATCTAAGAAGTTTCCCAGACTTACTTAAGCACAAAGATCTTTTCTACATCACTGTTTTTGATTGCTCTGATTCAGTAGTTCCTAACAAATTCCTCTATTTGGGAGTGGCTTCCAGGTACGTGATGGATGAACTTGGTTCAGCGTTGATACATAGTGATATGCCAAATTTCAGAGTGGCTCCTTTCCTATTCATGCCAGAGGGAAAACTTGATACAGCTGTGAGGTTGTACTTCGATTTCTATTCCTTTGTTGTGCTGCTAACAGTTCTCTGATTCCCCTTGACTTTTTCTGTCATTCTGTATTTGGTGATATTGAATAATGGAACTGATTCATCCATGAAATTCCAACATTAATCAACCTGCTTGTCATTCATAGTAGTACAAGAGGGGAAGTGAGGAGCTTATTGCGTTACATGTGATAAAATTTTAGTCTTTAATGCTGGCATGCTTTGTTTTCTCAGCTATTCAATATTATGGCCAGTCCAGGATGTTCAGTATGGAGAGGAATGTACCCGTGATTTCCTTTTTGGTATTGGGGAGATCAAACAGCGTTCTGCCCGACTTACTGCATTTTTCCATACACCAAAAAATTATTTTATCAAGGTATTAATTCTTATTTAGGGGTTATTTATTGAATGTAAACTTTAATTTTTCTACTCCACTTGGTATTCATTTGCTCAATTTGCTTCAGGAGTATGAGAAGTTATGCCAGAAATTGCGTTCCAAAAACCTTACTTGTTTACCTGCAAAGTCTTCTTCGACTAGAAGCTTGCGCCGCAGTGATGGACATGCTTTACGTGTTTACACAGATATACCTCAAGTAGAAGAGTATTTGACTCGTCCTGAATTTGTGATCAGTATGTCTTGTTGCCCATTATTCATCTATTTTGTGTTTTACAAATGCTAGTCTGATGCTTTAGATGTTCTGGTTGGTCTTCAATCAGCTCCGGAAAAATATTTGCAGATCAATTGTTGGTTTAAATATGAAATGCTTGATTGTAGTGGCTGCATTTGATTTTCTACTCATGGCTATTAGATTTAGCTAGCTGAGGTTGATTGATAAAGTATGTCAGAAGGTAGCATGTTCCAACATTTGTAACATCTGATTTTGTAAGTTATCATTGTGAAGGTTCTAATGATAGACCTACTTAGAGTGGTTTGTGTTCTTCTAATTCATGCTAATATTGAAAGAGAAAGTGGTCGTATATTGCTGTGATACTGATTCCTTCTCCTACATCCTGATCTAGCATGTTTTCCTGATCTCTTGCTTGTTTGACAGCAAATGAACCAAAGGATGCTGATATTATATGGACAAGTATGCAAGTGGATGATGAGATTAAAAAAGTTACTGGAATTACAGAGCAGCAGTACATAAACCAATTTCCTTTCGAGGCTTGTATTGTCATGAAACATCATTTGGCGGAGACTATTCAGAAGGTAAAAAATTCAGTCTTTAAGCGGTGTTATTCTTTTCTTGTGATTCTCTTTTTGTTACAAAGATGCAACTCATTTGCACATATGGCGAGCTTTTGCTTGATTGCTACTAGAAGTTAATTTAATTTCCTTTAAACAGGCATATGGCTCCCCTGATTGGTTGCAGCCAACTTATAATTTAGAAACACATTTATCTCCACTTATCGGTGACTATCATGTACGTGAAAGAGATGGACTAAACAATTTATGGATTTTAAAACCTTGGAATATGGCACGGACTATTGATACCACCGTAACTCGTAACTTGTCTGCCATTATCCGGTTGATGGAGACTGGGCCGAAAATATGTCAGAAGTATATTGAGTACCCAGCATTGTTTCAGGGAAGGAAATTTGATCTCCGCTTCATTGTACTGGTCCGCAGTATTGATCCGCTGGAATTATTCCTTGCTGATACTTTCTGGGTACACACCTACATCTTTGCTGCTTCCTTTTCTTTCTTAATATCAATATAATGTCAAATATCTTGAAGTGTTTTCTAAGGTCAATCAAGGATGAAAGTGTGATATCCTTTTATAATTTTGACGATGGAACGCCCGACGTACTCTTTTTCAGGTTAGGTTGGCGAACAATCCATATACTCTCGACGAGCACAGTTTGTTTGAATACGAAACTCATTTCACTGTCATGGTGTGTATAAACGACTGCAGCAGTGAAGTTTATGTACATTACATGATGTGCATAATCCATTGCTTTAGTTTGACCTTAATCTTTTAACTCCAAATGCCTTGCAGAATTATCGTGGAAGATTGAATCACAAAAACACTCGAGAGTTCGTGAGGGAATTCGAACAAGAGCATCAAGGTGATGGATGCTAACCATTTTGCCCCTCCAGTGGAGGGGATGAGAGGTCAATAATTTTGAATTACTGTGGCTATATCAAATTCACGTTTGACATCCATTCCTCATGTTGCAGTTAAATGGTTAGATATCCATCAGAGAATCAAGAATATGATCCGATCTGTATTTGAAGCAGCTGCAATAGTGCATCCCACGATGCATAGTCCGACATCTAGGGCAATGTACGGTATCGACATAATGCTTGACGGCTCGTTCCAGCCGAAGTTGTTGGAGGTCTGTAAACTGTCAATGCTTTCAACTTTTGGAGTGAACTATCCACAATTTAAAGCACATTTTGATTTTTGCATGAGATAATGATATGTTCATTCACATAAGTACATATCTTTCCTTACGCAGGTAACCTACTGTCCTGACTGTACGAGGGCATGCAAGTACGACACAGAAGCCATAGTTGGAGGAGGAGAGGTTGTTAAAGGTGTAGACTTCTTTAATTACGCGTTCGGCTGTCTCTTTCTTGATGAAACTGCTCATGTAAGTCCACTGTAGCGGATGCTATGGAGACTCTAAACTTGTTTTTGCGAGTATCATGTATCATATAAAACAGTTCAAGTTGGATTTCTTTCAAATTGCCCTCCAAAGTTCATCTGTTCTTCTTGCAAACGATAGGATTACTTTTGTTTTTTTTGAAGTTTATATTGTTGTATAAAGGTAAAAATAAAAGTGAAACCCAAAACTATGATTTTGTTATAAGTGGCGAAGTGGCAGTTTGAAGTTTGAACAAATATGTCTTAAAACGACACTGTTGGATACCGAGAGGTACGGAAACGGTTAGTCAAGGAAGCAAAAGACCGAAATTAAAATGAAAAAACCAAATTGTTGGCATTTTCCCACCTCCTCTGCTCTCACTCTTTCTCATCGTCGACAACATCACCACCGGACCACCGCTTGCTCCGATCACTGTCCTAATCGCCGGCTTCCAGAAAAAGTTAGTTTATACATCCTGTCAAATTGTTTTTTTTCTTTTCTTGAACTTTTCAGATCAAATTCCGTTAAGAAATGGGTAAAAGGAGAGTGAAGAAACTCGTTAAACAAACCGCCGGCAACGAGCCCCAAACGGTGGATGAGGAAATGCTGCGGTTGGTAGACCATGAAGGTGAATATCTCTCTTTCAATCGTTTTCTAGTTTCTTCATTTTCTCTTCAATGCTGAGAGATATACCACAAGGTTATAGTTTTTATGCGAAGCTTTGTGTTTGATTTTACGAGTTACGTTTTTGTAATTTAGGTTCTGCTGCTCAGTTCTGAAGTGTGAGAAATTTTAGTTCTTTTAATGGATTCTTGACTTTTAGTTGAGCGCCAAAGTGCAGCAATTAGAGGCATACGCGATGTGGAGATTGAGCATATGAGAACTAGGCTGCGTTTGATTCGCTCGTACTTTAACGACGAACGGTTGCGAACCCCGGCACTCCAGTTTTTGGCAGCGAACCTCCCTAATATTTCGGTGGTGGGTGATAATGGGCAATATGAGCTTCAGTGGAATGATAACGATGATAACTTATCAATGCACTTTGGTGTTAATGGAACTTCAGACTTGCATGCTTCTCTTTTTCGTCGTTGTCCATGACTTACCCAAGTTACCCTGCTATTCCACGACCATCTTTTGGTGGTCACGGTACTGGCAATGAGCAAATTGTGTTCTTTTGGGTGAATTTGTCTCGAAAGTTTGGTTTTCGAGGCTGATTCTTTCTAGCTTGAGTTCATTGGTGGCAGTGCAATCTGGTTTCTTAGGTGCTGATAATTTGTCAGTAACGAACTGTGTAAGTATTATAGTATCGCATGATCTTGCTGCTCTTCAATGGCTCTTTCGTATTGAAGATTAAAACAAAACTTTCCTTCTCTGTTGCGTACCAATTTGATGGTAGTAAACTTTTGCAGGCTTTAGAGGGACATTCTGATACTCAGAAGCCTGGGATGCCAGACGGTCTCCAAACTACTGGGGTTGGTAACATCTCCATAAAACGTCATATAATCTAGTACACAACTTTCTGAAGGAGCTCACATGTTTGAATGGTTACTTTTGGTTTTCGTGTGATATATTTAAGAGTGAAATTGATACAAGAATGAGTGAAAATTTTTGCTTTTATTCGGATATGTCGAAATTTGGTTGTCACAATACTATCTTTGTTCTTCTTTTGGTGTAGGTGAGCAGTCAGAGGTCGTTAATTGGTATGACACCTAAATTTCTGAGACCGCCTAAGCCTAGTGAGATGCTTCTCTCAGTTTGGGGCCCCTCTGCGTACCTTCAAGGATGATAACATGGAAGCCATACACGGTGTGTTCTCTTCCTCGCGTTCATGGATTGCTTCCCCTTTAATTTCTTCAGAAAGTTCAATATGTTTTTATTCGTTCTCTCTTATCCGCTAGTTTCTGCTGATGCTTCAATAATTGCTCGTTGTAGAGTCAGAAGAGGGTTAGCTGGTTGCAATCATTAAATTATACATACCTTAAAGCACTTCCAAGTTCAAGATCGATTTTGATACACCTACGTCATTATACAACCGAATGGAGTCAGGCGCAACTAATTATGATTTTTTTTTTACAGCAGTCGCATCTAAGGATTATGTCAATTTCTACTCTCATTATGTTAACCAGCTTCTATTTTCATTGCCTGTTGGAAACCTGTCCATCAAGTGTTCGGTCAAATGTAATGCAAATCTGAGAAAATTTGAGAACAAGAACATTGTAAATTATTATGTACACGGTAAACCATCTGATGTCATTTTTGCGCCTCGATGTTTCATGCCCCGGTGCGTATTTATCTGAACAAAAATTTACACCAAAATGTCTCTCTGTCATGGGCACCGCCATATTCAGTGTGTTTCAGATGACGTATTGGACTGATTTCTTGATGTCGAAATCTTCTTTTGCAACTCCAGATTTGACATACGTTCAACCTCCAGTGCTCGCTCAAGCTTGAATACAAAACAAAATTATTAGTGAGGTAAAAATTTGAGATGTAATGAAGGAAGAAAAGGACATTTAGAGATTGAGATGGTGAATCAGAAAAGTACTTTTGCTGCTCTGTTGCTCCATTCCCCCAATATAGCTCTTAGCCTTTCATTCTCTTCCACATACTGTATCAGCATTCATAAATAAGATCCAGGTTAGCTCCAACAAAGTTAAATCAGAAAATCTCGTGAACAAAACAATCAAGTTATGGCTTTTATCGTCTCGGAAAGCATTTTGTTTTCTTTTTCCCTCTTTTGAAGAACAAAGACTTGGGATTCAAAGTTTGTATGACTCGGAATGAGGATAACCAAAGTAATTAGTCTAGACTTTAGAGTTAGTAAACAGCACACCTCCACACAACCATATCGGAGGTCTACAGTAAACCTTAAGGGTACTTTCAGAGGCAATTACAAGTCATGAAGAATATTAAAACGTCAGTGTTCTGAATCACAGGGTGATACCTGATTGTTCATAGTCCGCAGCTTCTGAACTTCTGAGTCACTTTCTGCTATCAAAGACCGAGCAAGCCTTAACTCTGATTGCAATTGATTCATCTGTAACAGAAATAACAAGATCCATGTGACTAGGGACTTGTAGTGATCACTCAGTGAAGTTTATACTTAAAAACTACAATACTTTAAAGGTTAAGCCGCCATAGTTATTTAACTTTCAATCCATTAGTTTCAAGATCAGGAAATGAGTCATAACACAAGTTTTAATATCACATAGCAAGCACTAAAGGGACAGTATAGTCATTATCAAGTATCACCTCAGCAGTAATGGTTCGTAGTTCCTGTTCACGAGCTGCTAACATGTGGGCAAGATCAACCTGAAAATTTTGACACCAATCAAGCAATTAGGTTGACCAATTTCACGTGGTCATGCTAATTTTACTCTAAAAAGAATGCACTTCCTTCAGACTGGGAAGAAAAACAAAATTTGAGGAAACATACTGCAAACAGAATTCAAAATTACAGTCTAGCATAGATGATCCAGATAAGCTTCAAACCACATTGTAATAAAGAAAGCTGAAGTATTATTACAAGTATCCTCATGCACATCTATTTGAAATAGGACGTTGCAATAGCTCTACAGAAAACATTTAAAAGAAAAACTTAAAAAGAAAAAAACTAAGCCAGATGGTCATGACCTGAGGCGTGCTCCCATCATTCGAGCGTTCATATTTGCTCAACGCTTCTTGTAGTCGAAGAATCTACATGAAGTTTTTTTATCCAACAACAATTATCAAATATAGTGGTATCAACAGAAAGAATCATAAAGCCAATTACAGCAGTTTGTATCCAGCATTTCACTGTCTAAACCAACACAGAGTCATAAAGCCAATTACAGCAGTTTGTATCCAGCATTTCACTGTCTAAACCAACAGGCTTTAGTCAAAGTACCAACAACACCAATATGCACATACCTCCTCACTTAAAAAATGTAGATTCTCGCGTTGATATTGCAACAAAGCCATCTGCTGATCAGATAATCTACCATTGTCATGATACCTGATGCAGAAAAAAAAATCACTGGCGCATCGTCTCTGATTCAATGAAATGAAGATACATCGGATATTTTAAGCTTCAACATTCATAGATATCAAAGAATATTCCACCAGCATAAGAAAACTTCCACAATGATCATGGTCATGAAAAAAATAAACATATTTCCAAGGCATCAAATAATCTTTCAGTTAAAGCATCATTTCTCAGTTCTTTGCTAATAAATGCATCACATTTATCTCAAAAATGTAACACCATTATCAAATAACAAGAAGAAGAAGAAGGTGTGACCAACCTCAAGCTCTCTAAAGGACTTGATTGTTGAAGTGGTGAATAAAGTGGCTTCAAAATATCTGGTTGAGAATTTAATGAATTGTACTGATGCAAATAGCCTGCAAACACCAGTTGTGTGTAATACAGTTTTCAGAAGTAGAATATTGACAAAACAAAATCATATGAGCAGAATACTATATGATTTCTAAAAGCTAAAACTCCCAACTATCTAACCGATGTAGATACTCATAAAGGATCCAGCACATATTACTTCTGTCAACATGATAATCCTGCATAATTTTTCAATGAAAGAAGAATCGTCAATTTTATATAGTACCAAACAGTATATTTTAAACTAGTTTCCTGCATGCCAATTTAAGCACAACTAAAGAAGGACTAGATAGTGTATGAACAAGTGATACTATCACCAGTTATTGCTCCATGCCATGAAAATTAAATATTAGATGAGAATGGTATCGTAAAGCTCATGTCATGAAAATTAAATATTAGATGAGAAAGGTATCTAAAGCTCATAGCATGTAAGATAGGAAACTCCCCTACCTTAGCAATGTTACGATTGAAAGAATACCAATGTGGGGTTTCCATACCATAACAAGAAGCATTGCAGCAGTTCCTAGAAGTTATACAAGCATTAGTTGTAAGGATAACAATACATAATAATATCAAAGTGAAAGCACATGATTGTATAAGTATTAAACTTCTGAAAAAATGGAAGTGCATTAGAGTAAATTAAATGAAACTAATCACACTACTAAACCAACTAGAAAGGTCTTCAAGTGAATATCATAATTCTCAAAATAATTTCAAAGTTTTGATGTTAAGCTATTTTCAAAATTTACAGACTTTGAGAAGCCAGGATGCTTTAGGTACAAGAGACACTTCATAATCTACATGTAAATATATAAAAACGCAAGAAGAGCTTGGGACTCTATATTTACCATATGCAGTAATAGCAAATGGTAAGCGAACAAAATGCTTCAACTTCTGGCTGAAACTATAATAACCCTGTAAAACAAATCATGTACAAATTTTTAGTTAATAGAGCGTTAAAATTGATACCAAATAGTTTGCAAGCAAGCAGATACGCCAGGAAGTAGATATATAATAGGAGCAAGCCGCCAAAACTTTCAAGAGCTTCCTTGATTTCTATTTATAAGTGTAATAGTTGGGCCTGGAGAAGATTTAAATAAGAAAAGACATAATTGAATACCGATGCTTAGAATTGCAATTAGCAACTTCAATCCAAATTGGTATTCCAGTTAATTGAAAAATCAATTCTGGAGGAAAAGAATCAAGTAAGTAAGAGCTTTAGCAAGATTCTTATTGAAAATTACCTGCAATCGTATTTTTTGAACTTGAGAAACAAAATATTGTTGAAAGATGCCTGAGACAGGGAAACAAATTCGTTGTGACAGCAGCGCTTCAATTCGCCAAGATAAATGCAACCCCATGTAGCTTATTTAAAATGATAAGCGAAAATGAAAATAAAAATATGATCATTTAAGTTACAAGATACTACAAGAACCATAACTGCTCTCTTCATAAGGGCTCAAGGAAACTTCTTAAGATTTTGCCTTGCCCTCAACATCAAAAACATGAAAAAGTCAAACTTGAGGAAGTGCGAGAAGATCATCCACTTAAATTGAATAAAAAATGATGATGCAATTTATTAATTTCAAGAAATGATCCATGGAGCAAAAAATGAGCAATATACACATAACAACTTGAGATTGATAAAGAAAGGGACATTCAAAAAGCTCTGGAACAAACCTGTGACTAACAGAAGAGCAACATGGCAACTGCAAAGCAATGAAGGGATCAACTTCTCAATTGAATCAAACACATAAGGAGCTACCGCGGCTAAAACAGCATAACCTGTCTAAATTGAAAGACAATTAGAAAAGGGAACTAAGGAAGCAAATTAGGAACTTTTCAAAATTCAGACACCAAGAAGAAGAAGAAAAGAAAAGAAACTTTGATTACCAGTATAACACAGTAAAGAACAGCCCCGAAAATGCTCCTAGATTTCCTGTGACCAAACAAAGGAGCCTCCTGGAGTATATCAAGGAACCTGCCATATAAAGGAGGAAACTTTGAGATTCGAAGAAAGAAAAGTTGGAATTTTGGAGGGAGTAACAGAACATACATAGCATTTTCTTCAGGGGATGTGGAGGATGAAACGCCGTGCCTTTCTGTAGACATTCTTCTCCGTTATTGAGATCTATATGATTCGTCTGTGGGATTTCAAAGAATTTTTTTGTTGCAGAGTCGCTCAGAGTTAAACGCTGCACTCCACTTGTCTACTTGGGAAATTTTCAATTTTTCAGGGTGTGTGTGTGAACTAATGATGCTTGGGAGAAACTTATGTATAAAATAATTGGGCCTAGAGTCTTTACTTCGAGATGAAGCTTTGCAAATGTAGCCCAATCCAAAATTGCAGATTCTGATGCCACAGGCTACTTCCACCGTTCGACGGACGACAGAATAACTCCAACGCACGTGAAAATCCTAACCGGAGCGACCCTCTATTGAACTTGCGACCAAAGGTAGGCCCTTTGAACCCATCTGACAGTTATGGAGACTATATTATTTACAGCTTCCACATTTACATGCTTCTGGTTAATGGGTTGCTCTAAATATAAGAAGATCAGTTTTAATTTTCCTATAGACGGCTTTGGCAAAAGAGTTGCAAAATGGTTGCCGCAAAGCCTATCTATGAATAGATGATTGATTTTAATTGCAAACCTGATGTAGTTACATGGTGAGTAGTTTTTCATAGATCAAAATGGAAGTTATCATTTAAGTTAAAGCTTTCTCTTGAAATCCTATGTAGGAATTCTTCCTTGTGCATATTCTCTTACAAGTACTTGTCTTAAGCTTGGAAACAAGTCTTAGTGATCAATAATGTCTTAAGCTTGGAAATAAGTCTTAGTGATCAATAAATCAAACTCTTGCAGTTTGAAATGATTCACGCAACATACAGTTGTTTTCATTGGTCATCATCATCCATGATCTTGTTTGTATGCAAAAAGATACATAATCTCAACGATAGCGAAGGAGTTCAAGTATATTCTTACGGAGAATCATTATGGTAAAGCCGTATACAAATATATACTCCAACATGATTAGCGACATAATCAAGTTTCTTATTACGTCGTGTAAAGAATACAACAAGACACCGTTCGTATTGAAATTTACAAGTCCTATTTAATATTTTATAGAAATTACGGCGGTGCCTCCAGAGTACTATGCAGCACTACACGACAATCTCTCATACCACATGCCAGACAAACAGGGAGTTGCACGTCTGAACTATTGAGAAAAGGCGACTGCTTCTTCATAGTCGAACTAAGCAACAATCGGATACGATGCACAAGTTGCAACACCTGCAATCACATGACCACAAATAGGATTTCTCTGTGAGAACATAAGAAAATCTCAAATTACTTGACATGAAATAACAGTTCTTGAGTTCAAACGTTCGAAAGTTTTGAGATATCAACCATAAGGTATCCTATTTAGTATGGATTGTCATTGAAAGTGCCAATCCAGAGTTAGATGGGGAAACTTACCGCACATGTTCTTCCCAAGCTCCATCTTAAAGTAGCCATGGTCGCCCCAATCAGCGCCCCAAGAGTTCTTAATGAGCCAATATTCAACACCATCTTCAACTCCAAACCCTACTGCAAGAACAGCATGGTTCACGTCCTGTCGCAAATTCCAAAAATTAGAAAAGCATTAATTCCCATACAAAGGGTTAATGTCAACTTATGTACACAGGAATGAAACAATAACCAAGATAGAACATGAACTTATACATCATGCTGTGTTCTAGAGAGAACAAACATGAATGTTTACTATATTTGGTTTGATAAAATTCGGAAAATGAACCAACTGATAGAACTGTTGGATTCCAAATCAGGAAGTCTCACCATGGGAGTGCTGCCACAAGTATCGCTGGTGTAAACTCCTTTCTTGTAGAAACGGAAGCCACTTACTACCTCAAATGCGACACTGACTGGACGAACAAATGCAACTGCATGCTTCAGTTCATGTTCGGCACCCTGCATTTGTATTATGCGCATGTATAAATTATTAAAATCATCACGTAAAGAGTATCCTGGAGTTCTATACTATTGCAGATAGGAGTTTGGTGGGTATACAGTGTCTTTAGCACTGAAAAGTAAAACCCTCCTGAAGCAAAACCACATTGAACTGCTTAGTTTCAAGGTTATATTACAGAAAATTACTGTTTAGAAGTAAATATTAGCATAATAGATCAATAAAGGATGACAGATTTGATTAGGCAGTGTTTTTCTGGATCCCAACAGATTCTTCCCAGATGCCAAAAATAGACAATGCCTACCCATGTAATAAAAACAAAATGGATGGAGCTTTCTCCAATCCCCAGTTCAAATCTATCATCAGTGAAGAAGAATTGTCTTTCAATACACTCACCAGGGTAATGTTCACAGAGTCAATAACTTGGACGCCAACATTTGCTGATGAGAATTTGCAGACACCATTCTTTCCAGTGTAAGGATATGTTTCCTCTGTGTCAAGGCCACCATTGTATTTGATGTATTCAAAGGCTTGGGATGGCAACCCACCATTGCAGCCAAAGTTATTGAAGGCCCCAGCACAGTCCACAAGCTGCTGTTCTGAAAGAGAAATACCCTTTCCAAAAGCCTGATGGTAAGCTGCTTCAAGAGCTCCAGTGGTACTGATCAGAAAATTTAAAGTTACAAGCAGTGTTGAATGGTGGCACATGTAACACGACAACTTATCTCACTAAATAACAATTTGGAGCACAACCTGAATGTCCAGCAAGATCCACAGTGACCTTGGTTCTTGACAGGGCTGACTATGCCTTGTTTCCTCCAATCTTTCTGTACGGACAGAAACAGAACAATTGCAACAGATTTATCTTCAAAAAACACTCGCTCTTCAAGGTTCTATTTATCTACCTTTCGGATATTTAATCCAAAAAAATTCCTTTGCAAAACAAAATACGTACACTTTCAGGGAGGATTTCATTGGTAAGCTCGTGACTGCCCTTAGCGGTAGCAGAGCAGTTTTGTGCAGCTCCCAATCTGTGTTTTTGGAACTCTTGCCATGTCCAATCAGCAAACTCTGTATTGTTACAAATAAAGTCAATAAAAGCAAAGTTGTAATTAATCAACGATCACGTAGGAATATGACCCAAAAGCAATCAAACTCCAAAAGAATTACATGCAGAATGAATATATCGATACGCCAAGTGGAATCCTATCTATTATGCCAAAATGTCGAGCTCTGATCTGTTGGTACTAAGATTCTTACAGTAGATACACGGTTAGCTCCAAGAACTGTTATGCTAATTCGATGTTTTACCATTAATAGCAAGAGTGTAAGAGAGGCCTTTTCTGTTGGTGGATCTGATCAACTTCAAATTCTCCGAGAAAATCGAGAACCTCAGTTTGATCTCTTCTTCACTTTCGTAACTCTTGCCGTACCTAACCAATCCCAACAACAACAACAACAACAACAAAACAACTTTATTCACTAACATATGATCACTGATCAGAAAAACAAATAGACCCTTTTTACCTGTGAGCAAAACGGGCAAAGGAGAGAACGCGACGAGTGTGACCGAGGACTTTGACGACAGAGGCCTCAAAGTCACGGAGGCCGTCGGAGACTAGCCTGATGGGATTGGATTCGTCAAAGGTGGAAACGCCAGCAGCAGAGCAGATGACTAAGAGGAGGAGGGCGGAGATTAAGGCGGCCTGAGCCATCGCCTGTTAGTGACTCTAAAGTGAAGGCTGCGGAGAGAGAGAGCGTGCGTGCGATAATGTGGGAGTTGATCACAACTAATGATTTTATTTTATTTTTATAATTTTTTTAATACACATGTGTGACGTTTCCATTGGCCACTCTTTTGTCTTTTCTTTTCTTGAGATGCGTACAATTCGGGTGTTAGTGTGACGTATACGATGACGTAGAATTCTAACTGTCCTTTTAACGGCATCGCAATACTTAACTCCGTCTGTTTTAACGGGAATTTTATCCCAGCTTTTCCATTAATTTCTTGTCGAACATGTTCATGAAAAGAAAAAAGGATAGAAGAATTACATCTTAATACCTAACTAATAATATTCGAGTCTAATTTTAACATGCAAACATGTTTGCTAGATGTACGTTATAATATACACTTAAAAAATTACCTAAAATACTAAGTAATCGTGGAATTTTTGTCATCAATGAAATTCTAGGCCTTGATGGGCCAATGGTACTTGCTCATTAAAAGTTATATTTTCACGTAAAT
>JAOQMM010000008.1:1909795-1948456 GCA_027563515.1 Erythroxylum platyclados | reverse complement strand
AATCTTGTTGTCAGCTTAACTAACGAAACTTAGCATTTTACCGATTTGTACTCGAATTTAAGTTTAAAATTTATTATCCAAGCTTAAATTTAATCAGACTTATATTAAATTTGATTATTTTTTAAAATTTAATTAATAAAAAATGTTATAAACATGTTCAAAGCAAGTCTAATAATTTAAACTCCAATTTGAATTTTAACAAAAAGGTGTGATCTAAATTTAACTTTTTTGAAAAAATTGAGACCAACTCCCAACTCAATCAATTCAAAATGATTATATTCAATCAGATGGGATTGGCGACAGTATAAATATGTCCCTACTCAGATTGACCATAGTGACAATACAATTCCTTCGTGTAAAAGCTTTTCCTAAATGACAAAACATACCAATAATTTGTCTGTAAACTTTGGAAATACTTGCACGCGACGACAAACTCACGCGGTATACATTAGTCAGGTCAGACTCCGCAGTTACACCTCCATTAGAAACTGACAAATAGAAGAAGACTTTGACCTCAACCTCCACTAAAAGCAAAAAATAGAAAAATACGCAGAGTGACTCTTCTTTTTTGTCTTCTCCTCCTCCTGTTTAATAACACGCCTCGCAGTCGTAGAATGCTCTCCACGTACACATTTAACTTAAGAAGCCATTGTCGTTCTATTCTTCTACCCAGTACACACCACTCAGAAGGATGAGCTCTAGAGCTATATTAGCGAGAGTGGTGTATGGTGTTTGAGCAGAAACTTCGTCATAAATCACGTGTTAATTATATATTATACAGATTTGTTTAGTCCATGCTGGTCAAATTATAAAGCAAGCGAGCACGATAATGGGGGATATGGGCCATATGGCTGGTAATATTAAGCCGTGTTTGGTGCTAAACCCATGACTTTTCCGTCGTTCAATACCTAAAACTCGTTCTACTTTCTCTGTTACTGCTAACTAATCTCTGAAAACAAGGGAGGTCAGCGGCTGATAAACATTCGCTTGTAGTCAAATGATGTTTCAAAAGTACCAACTATCATTATATGTTTGGTGAGAATCCATATATAGATCGGTATGGTCTAAGGTACACAAGTTTGTTGTTTGTTTGGATTGCTCATCCTTAACCTTAGATCATCAAAGAGAGATAAGCATTGGCTTTCAGATCGTAATAATCATAAGCTTCTGGAAATCCCAGTTAACTAATGAACTGGGTTAATAATAATATATAAAAAAAAGAGTGGGACATTCACTGGCTTCCTGGGATATAATGAGTTGTTATTAGAGAGAGACTTTATTAGGTAAGCCTGAACTTCTTAGTGGTGTTGATGGTGAGCATGGACCAATAAGATATTTTTGAAAAGTAACGGCAAATTAAAAATTCGCATCTAATTTTAAAAATAATGGTTATTAATTTCAAATATCTTTATTAGTTTAAATTATTTAGCATATAAGTGATTGAGTCCTTTTAAAATTATAAGTTTAAAGATTTTAATTACCTTTTTACTTAAAAATAGATAATTACAACTTTTTTTAGTAAAATCTAGACATGGCAATTTTGGCCCAGCCTGATTTTGATCCGAGTTGACTGGGCTAAGAGTGGGCCATGGGCCAAAATTGCCAGGCCCGGCCTGTGGTCCGACCAGAACGACAAAAACGTCGTTTTGTAAACTTTTTTTTTAAATAAGGACAACCCGGCCCAATCTACCCGTGACCTTAATTTAATTCTTAACTTTTCATTTTGATTTAGTTTAATAATTTTTATTGTTAAAATTTAATTAATTTATTAATTAATCGGTTAGATTTTATAAATTAATAATTTTTATAACTTAAAATAAACTAATTAATTTTCATTTAACAATTTCCTTTTTTCAATTAAACTTTAAATTTTTTTATAGATAAGAATAGACTTATTCAATAATTTTTCCAATTCTTTAATTTTATTCAATTTTCACTAATACCGGTTAAAATTTTTATCTTATTAGTTTAACTTTAAGTCCAATTTTAAAAATATTAAAATTTTATTTTCATTAGTAGAAAAAAGTAAGAAAGAAAAAAGAAATACATGCCGGTCCCTAAATAGTTTTATGATAATTAAAATTTACTTTGTTTCCCGTTTTCCTTCTTTAACTTGTTTTCTTGATTTTCTTTTATGTATCACAATAACGGTCAGGTGAAGAATCCAACTTGAAACCTAATTTTTTTCGATTCAAATTAAGTTTATTAATTTTAAATTGGATTGGAAGGATTTTTTTGTCATTTTGTTTTTTTAAATTTACTTTTATGTACATTAAAAATAAGATAAAATTTTACATTAAAAAATCCATTAACTTTAATTATTTTTTGGCATACATAAAATTAGTTTGGGAATATGAATCCCTCAAAATATTGACCATAATCAAAACAATAAAACATGAAAAGTATGTAAAAAAAGTCTAACGTATTCAATGCACAATACTCTTTGCTTTGCAAAATTTAGAAAGAGTTATAATATAGTATTCAAACCACCTAGCTCGGGGGTTGGGCAAGGAGCTGCCCGACCCATTGACATCCCTAATAAAATCATATATCACATATTTTTAAATTATATTATGTTGGTCAAGTTTTTAGAAAATAATCAATATAAATAACATATGTGTACATTTTATAAAATATAAAAAGTAAAATATGAAACTATAGAAAATTTGTACGAATAAATCAAATCGTAAGAAAAATATATCTTTTACCTTTCTATAATAATTTGGAGCAACTACTCTTTAATATTCTATTTAAATTTTTATAAATTTGTAACAAAAAGATACAAGTTCAAATCATATAAACAACTTCTTTGTAAAAATATAAGAAAAAGATTACGTACAACGACAACTTTTTTTAGACCCTCGCAAAGTAGGAAATCTTGTGCATTGTATACGTTGACTTGACTTTGTTATACGTATCATATATTTTGGATAAGTCAATACAATAAATTTAATCTAGATATCCATTTGAAGATTTAAGTTCAAATAACCTAAAATCTGTAATACTTGAGAATTATGGGGAGTCAACATGACTTGGAATCAAAACATAGCCTTAAGAAACTTCTTCGACATATAATCTAGAATAAATTTACTTTGAAATTTTGATACCGCAGAAATTAGGTTAGGTTCAGATCAACGGGGGTCTTCCGTCCTCCCTCACGGTCTAACCTGGTTTTTGCCAAAATAATTATGTTTCCAATTGTCTTCTTTAAGTGCCTTGGTCTAAAAAGACCACTGTGTTTAATAGTTTCAGCTTTCAGTACCTAACTAGTTACGAGGTGAGAAGATCGGATTAAGAGTTTTAATAAAAGAACAAGTTGACAGGGTCATTATTTTTACTACAAAACCCTATTTGACTTTGATTATGTGACGACAAGACAACCAAAGATGCCACCCCACTCACCTACTCCTCTCTACGTACAAAATCATCTTTCGACTTCACAGGTACAGTAATCCTGGCGGAAAGCTTATTTCAGGTTCAGACACCAGACCCGACCAATGATGAGGTTCACCACCACTGTTTCATTACCCGGTGGAATGTTCAGATTAAGAGCAGGAATAAACATGATGTCTAAGTGATTCCTCAACCACCGCCTGATGGCCCCACCCCACACGTCCGATTTATTTTCAAAGTCAATTAACTCATCTGATATGATTGGGAACAGTTCCCGGATCACACGCGATGCGATGCCGATGATCATTATCTCAGTCCCGAGTTGTTATGTGTTTCTGGTTCTTACAGAATATGTTTTTTGGAACCAGAATGAGTTATATAATTTTATCTTTATCTATCAAATCAATTTGAGCATAGTGACACACAAGTAAACTATAGTTATGTAAATGTGATATTCGTTAATTTAGTAATAAATGAACGCGTTAACTTGAACTTAGAAGTCGTTAAAACATATGTAATTGATGATGGAAATTTTAATTTAGGTAGCAGATATTTTGTTGACTGTGTGTCGTGAGAACACAACAAAGTCAAATCATTGTTTGAGGAAGCCAGCTTCATCCTCTTTAGCCATCTTCTTCGTGTGAAAGCTATAACGGGGGTTTCTTATCCTATTGGTTTTTCCTTGGTATATATATATAGTTAGTTACGTAACTCCAATACAAGTCAAGGAGGGCAGCCTCGTCATGTTTTCTTGAACCAACCAGAATGGTGTGAAGAAGATAAAAGGAAAATGGAAAAAATCGAAACGTCTATTCTTATTAGCTTTTTAGCACTAAAAGGAGTCTGCGAGTACTTTTCTCCATGTCCGCGTATGTAGGGCTGTTTTGTGATTTTTGAATATTAGGTCTTTAGCTTTTTTTATAAACCTCGATACCCTCTACACCGACCTTGCTATATATATAGGTCTTCTCTGACCAAACTTCCCATTCTATATTTGATCATATACATCCATAAAACTGATGCGTGTGTAGCTCTTTTTTGATCAAGAAGACTCTGTGTTCGGATATTGTATATTTCAAAATGACGGTTCAGAAGAGTAAGTGGAGTTGCTTTGTTTCAAGCTGTTTCAACTCATATGGCGAGACATCACCTAAACCCAAGAAACAGGATGTGAGACAGACATCATTTCAAAGGCTTTCTCTGTCGGATTTGAGCAACCCCAGCACGCAGCTCTCGGAGGATCTTTCCATTTCTCTTGCTGGGTCCGATCTTCACGTGTTTACCCACGCTGAGCTGAGGGTGATCACTCAGAACTTCTCTCAGAGTAACTTTCTTGGTGAAGGAGGGTTCGGACCAGTGCACAAGGGGTTCATTGATGACAAACTTAAGCCTGGTTTGAAGGCTCAGCCTGTGGCGGTCAAACTGTTAGACTTGGATGGTTTGCAGGGTCATAGAGAGTGGTTGGTGAGTTCCATTTGCTCATCTAAAACAAACACAATGTTCATGTTCTTGCAACTTGGGTCAACCTTATAATCTTCTGGTTTGTTCTTGTATTAACAGACGGAAGTGATCTTCCTTGGCCAACTGAGGAACTCGCATCTTGTGAAGCTGATCGGCTATTGCTATGAGGAGGAACATAGGCTTCTTGTTTACGAGTACATGCCTCGAGGCAGCTTAGAGAATCAGCTATTTAGAAGTACGTCCATTTCTTCAACGAAAGTTTCTTATATCCCAATATCTTCACTCCTTTCCCAGTCAAGAATTCACCCTATTGTCTTTTCCTGGATTTAAGGATACTCGGTTTCACTGCCATGGTCAACAAGAATGAAAATCGCTTTGGGAGCTGCCAAGGGCTTAGCCTTCCTTCACGAATTGGATAAGCCCGTTATATATAGAGATTTTAAAGCATCAAACATCTTGTTAGACTCGGTAAATCATCTTCTCTTTGGCTTGCTCTAGTCTAAATTTAAGTTCCATAAGCTACAGATTATCATTTCCTGTCAAGTATCTTATATTAACTTTGCCTGGAAAAATGTTTTCATTACAGGACTATACAGCCAAACTTTCCGACTTCGGACTGGCAAAAGATGGTCCCGAAGGATCAGACACGCACGTTTCAACACGAGTAATGGGAACACAGGGCTATGCGGCCCCTGAATACATCATGACAGGTACTGTATTGACTAGCATACTAATATTTAGCCGCTCCTTTCAGGTCATTAAATGGATATGCGTACTGAACATTCTCTTCCATCAACTTTCAGGTCACTTGACCGCAATGAGCGATGTGTACAGTTTTGGAGTAGTCCTCCTGGAGCTTCTTACGGGTAGGAGATCAGTGGACAAGACCCGTCCTCAGAGAGAGCAGAACCTAGCAGAGTGGGCTAGGCCTATGTTGAACGATCCACGAAAACTTAGCCGAGTTATGGACCCAAGACTCGAAGGTCAATACTCTGAAGCAGGAGCTAAAAAAGCAGCTGCATTGGCGTATCAATGCCTGAGCCACAGGCCGAAGATGAGACCAACGATGAATACTGTGGTCAAGATTCTGGAACCTCTGAAGGATTTCGACGACATTAGCATTGGAACTTTCGTTTATGTAGTTCCATCAGAAACTGGTGAAGACGATGCTAAGGAATGCGAACCAAAAAAGGACGTTAGGAAAGACAAGGGACATGAAACACGACATCGTCATAGAAAACATCAACTCCATGGCACTGACAGAAGAACACGCCTAAGCTCGCCAAAGTCTCCGACCATTCACTCGGAGACTGTTTTAAGACAGAATCAAAGACATGGGTTGCAATCACCTCTGCGATCCAGAGCCGCATGAGCACAAACTAGTAAAAATTGTAAATCATAGCGTGGATATAATACGCATACCATTCTTTTCCATTTTCAGGTTAACGTGTAAGGAATTTTTTAGTGAGAGGACTTGGTTTGATTCTTTCATCGCTTGATTTCTTCTTTTTTTGTTTTTCTTCCTTCCCTAATTATATCAAAAGCAAACGACCAATTCAAAGAAAGAAATTCACCAACTTGGATACGATTGTGTAAGAGCAGATTTTTCAATTAATCTCTGTTCAAATACAGCATTACAACGGCGCATGTAGCATTACAAATTGACTCCAACTCCCACTTACCCTTTTTTTTTTTTTAATTCTACGATTGCTTCCACACAGGTTAATTGGATTATATTATGTAAGGATGATTCGTTTAGTTTCTTGGTCTATACAGCTCCTAATTTGTAATATAGCACTTTTGTGTCTTGGCAAGCACCTTCATATCCCCCAAATTTAAGGGGTGATAAATTAGAGATAGCAATCGCTCGGCCGTAAACAACTCTGTTAATTTTTTAAAATAATTCTTTTTTAAAATTAAAAGTATAAAATAATGTCTTTTTTTAATTAAGTTTGGGTTTTGGTTGCCCAAGTTTAGGCCTATCCGAAGCTTAACTCTTCAAAGCAAAATGAATTTTTTTAATTAAATCCGAGTCTGAGTTACCCAAATCTAGGCCTACCCGAAGCCCAATTCTTCAATACAAAAAGACATCATTTTGTTTAGAATAATTGAACCTCGGGCGGATCTAAAATTGGGTCTGACCTATGGGTTGACCCATTGAAAAACACTTGAATATAAACTCACGGGTAACTCATTGTCATTCATAGATAAAATTATTTCTTCTTAACCTAATTTAGAATTAATACATTAAATTTGGATTAATCAAAATTAAGTTTAAAGTTGAATTAGTTCAAATCCACATAGACAAAGCAAAGTTATTTTAATCATACTATATCAACTCTATAAAATATATACAAAATAATTTTTCTAATTTGATCAAGTTATAAATTATTTGAGTCATTAAATATCATATCAAATTCAAATTGTATAAAAAATAAAAGTTTGATCAAGTTAAGAGCAATATTTTAAAAATTAAACAGGAAGTTAAACTAATAAGATAATAAGTTTAAAATTTAAAAGGTTTAACAAGTATTAAACTATCATAAAACAGTTAAAAATTGAATAAAATTAAAGAATTCGAAAAATAATATCTTTACCTATCGAAAAATTTAAAGTTTAATTAAAAATAAAAATTAATTAGTTTATTTTAGTTTATAAAAATTGATTAATTTACAAAAACTGACCGATTAATTAATAAATTGATAATTTTTTAATAACAAAAATTATTAAACTAAATTAAACCGAAAAATTAAAAATCGAAAAAAAAAATTAGGCCAATTCAAAGCTTTTGGTGTTAAGACTATTAGCGATACATTGTTATTATTTAATAATTTTTCTTTTTGTCATTATGCTTAATATTAAAAATAGTTTGGTTTTTTAAAAACTGAAACATAAGTGTGAGCTTAATCGTGTATTATATTAAGTATTGGTGTGCTGGCTTGCCTATTGATGAGTGACATCCTGCCAGCTTTTTCTTAATTATAGTGGAAACAGACTTGAATCGATCAAAAGAGAGATAATAAAGTTATGTCGTGACTCGTGAGTGTTGTCGTCAATAATTAAGCAACGACATATTAAATAAAAAGATTATAAAAACTAAACACGCGGAACCTCCGCACCCCAGCTTTTAATATGAATAATTAAAGAAAATAATTATCAACTGATCTTTAATTATCGGGTCAAAGTGAAGTGACGAGTGACATATTCTTCAAAACAAATATACTAAATATAAACTTAAACATATCTTGACTAAATTTCGATTAATTTTTAAATTTTAGATCAATATAAATTAATTTATTATAATTATTCAAGTTTTTAAAAATTATTAAATTGAAAATAAAATTTAAAATCTATTCCTTGTGGAGAAATTCAAGTAAAACAATTGGAGTTCAATTTTAGCTGGTCTTTTAACACTTGTTCTTATCGAGAATGTTTTAAAAATCGGACCAAAAGTTAAAATGTTAAGACAAGAGGTTTATAGTTTAAAAGGTTCAATCAGTATTAAATCATCATTAAATCTTTTAAACATTAAACAAATTTAAAGAATTTAAAATATAATTGAAAAAGAATGTCTTTATTTTCGAAGAATTTGAAGTTTAATTAAAAAAGAGATTATTAAATAAAAATTAATTGATTTATTTTAGTTTATAAGAACTTATTAATTTATAAAAATTGACTGATTGATTAATAAATTAGTTAGTTTTTAACAATAAAAATTATTAAACTAAATCGAACAAAAAAATTAAATAACTCAAAATTTTTAGGTTAAATTGATCAAAGTGATTGTGTTTTTTAATTATTGGATATTACTAAAAGCAAACACAGGCAATATGATCTAACTACGTGCTAATCCACATATATGATATATAGAGTGAGATAGTATACAGGCCCAAGCCCGAGTTTCACATAGAGTTCGGCTTGTGCCCATCAATCAAGGACATGGGCTTGACAACGATTAGATTTTACGTAAAAGTTATGGTTTTCTCCAAGCCCCGTCAGTCTTTAATTTGAATTTAAAGAACAGGAGCACCTTTTAGGTTCCGAAAAAAAAAGTAACACGTCCTAATTAATTGTAATTGTTTTTTTAAATATTTGTATTATTCAATGAAAAATTAGTAAATAAAATTTTAAATATTAAAGGGAGATCACGTCTTTACGAATGGCAATAGCCCATGGATCAGTCTTGCTAATTTTTTAAAAAATTAAAATTAAAAGTATAAAATGATGTCTTTTTTAAAATTAATTCTAAGTCTAGGTTATCCAAACTCAGATTTATTCAAGGCCTAACTCTTCTAAATAAAATGATATCGTTTTTTTAGAAAAATTAGACTTCGGATTAGTCTAGGCTTGATTTGGGTTATACACCGATTTATTAAAAACACCTAAATTTAAGCTCACGAGTTAGCTCATTGTCATCCCTATACGTTTTCTTCTTGAAAAATCTTAATTGTTAATTGACGTATATTTTGTACTTAAAGTGCTAAAGAATAATTAACACAAGAGAGATAGCCCTGCCTAAAAGATTTAGGATGAGATTGTATCTCTCTATAGTGATACCCTGAATCATGCCATATTTATAAACAACTTTGTCTCGTCCAATTTAACGTCCGTATTTTAATCCTGTCACGTCTAGTTTCCAAAAAAGAAACAAAGGAATGAACGAACAAAAAGAGGGGCTCGATCTTCTTGAACGTGGAAGAAAAGAACGAAATAGCTTCTAGAAATCTCATCTCAATCTGTTGTCAGTTATTTTCAAGTAGGGTACAGGATTAAACAAATCAACGACCTTAACTTGGACGCTTTGACATGATAAGACTTTGTCCAACGTTGGAAGCGTAAAATGACATCGTTCTGTTGCTAATACGGCGTTATGTAATTAGTCAAACCGTTCACATGCACCATTTTTCTTGGTCGTGTCATTTGTGTTACGCTGTATACGTGAAGAAAACTCTGACCAGAAAGCGTTTCAGTCAAAAGCAACGCTCTAAGGTTCGCTCCGCGGCCGGGAGGCAGATCAAGCCCAACGTGGAACTCCTTTGTTATCTTCCAAGAAAGTTCCAGGAGAGTACAACATTCCTCCACGTACACAACAAGCAAAACCGAGGTTTGAAAGTTTGGTCAGTTGTACATATACGGGGCAACGTTAACACTATGAAAACAAATCCCCTGTAATCATTAAAATCTGCCCACTTTTTTCTCCTCTCTTTCTCTTCTAAGCAAGGACTAGCAGAATCTGGGATGCCTAGAGACAAGAGCATAGACATGCCTCTCAAGCGACGTCGTCGGCGGAGGAAGCAAAACGGTGGTGGCCACGGCAGCAATGGCAACAACGGCAAGGTGGTGGATGGTCTTGTGTGTTTCTTTGCCTCCATCGTGCTTTTGATGCTTTTGATCTTGTTTTTGTACTTCTTCTTTTATGTGTTGGGGTTTTGAAAGTTAAATCAACACTTATACAGGTTCTTGATACCGAACCTAATGGATACATTAATACACGTTTTTATACTTACGATGTTAATGCATAGATGAAGGGTTCAAATCACCTCTTTCTATTATTCTATGTCTACTCTATTTTATAAATATTCATTCAATGGATGCTCATAAAATAAAGTAAGTATAGAGTAATAGAAATAGGTGATCTGTTCACATGAATGAATACATGGATGTTCTTGTTTCTTGATCGTAATATTTTTCCCTATCTCTCGGCGGTTCAAGCATTCTCATTTTATTAACTGTCATACTTACATGATGTTTTTTTTTCCTTTTTTTTATGTATTTGTCATAAATTTTATGTCTAAAATAACCTTTTCTAATTCTATCTAATGTCTAAAATAATGTTGTTTTACTTATTTAACGTAAATTTAAAGACTATTCAACTCTATCCAATGACTAAAATGATGTCATTTTAAACATTAGACATGATTATTTTAGACAGAAAATCCGAATTTGGTTGTAATTATATACATCGAAAACTTATCACATCAAGTAAATAGTAAAAATTTGTTTGTAATATATATAGAGAGAGAGAGAGAGAGATAGAGAGAAAAATAGAGATATAAATGTAAATTTTTTAATTTCGTAAAGGGCATACACATTTTTAAAGTGAAAAATTCAAAGTTTTGATCAAACATACGCAGATTTCACGTTTCGGTTAATGATTGGATTCTTCAGCAAGACGACTTGAATTCAGTCGCTAGCCATAACGAATGCAGACATCTGACTTCGAGTCTTCCCACGGAGTAATTGAAAAGGTCAATGTTACTATGCTGGTCAACATAGACTCATCTTATAACGACATTTCACTCGTTTTGAAAAAAAAAATCGACTCAATTTAATAAAAAATCAGATTTTAAATTGAATTTTAATCAACATATTACCAAACTTGATAATTGAGTAATATTATATTAAAGAGAAAGCTTCATGGTAAAAATATTGTTAGGTGAAGAATAATCGATTACAATTATAATAAAGTGAATCTAATTTTTAATAACACATATTAACAATATTGTAACATGTATATGATCTAAGATTTAAGTTGTAGGCCGATAAGTTCATATAAGGTTAAGAAGTGATTAAACAATCATCATATGAAACGGGTGTGGATTAGTTTTGTTAAAATCCATCGCCATTAGTTCCTCGGAATTTCAACATGCTTTTTAAGCTATATATGCTAACTTCCACAGTTATTTCTGTTCACTTATTGCATCTTATTAACTACAATTTTGTGCACATAAATTGCTTTTTAATTATGAAAAACAAAGCCGTCTTCCTACGGGAAAATTTAATGGGAACAAAAATACCCCTTTTATTGTATTTCCCGATTAAAACGGGTAATTATGAAAAACAAAGCCGTCTTCCGGGAAAATTTAATGGGAACAAAAATACCCCTTTTATTGTATTTCCTGATTAAAACTCTTGAGGAATTATTTGAGGATTAATTAATTTTTAAATTTTTAAATTTTATTCAATTTTTAGTTAGTTTTATGTCAGTTTAATATTAGTTGAATATTTTAAATCATAAACTTCTTATCTTATCGATTGTCTAATTTTTAAAACATTGGTAAAAATTATATGATTTGATTAAAAGTAATTTTTTTTAAGATTTTGGAAAATTTTAACATATTTAAATTTGAACTCAAATGATCATTCTTAAATAATTGAATTTGGATTTGAATTTTTTCGTGTTGAAGATAAAATTAAAAATTTTGAACTCATTTTATTGTGTTTAATTTAATTTTTTAAAACTTAAATCCAATTTGATGTACTGAACGATGGGCTGATTTTAGTTCTTACCTTTTTTGTGGTACAGTCAGAAAAGAGTAAACCAATTGCTGTTTTGTACGGCCCTGTATGAAGCTAACCCTCCACCGCTCCACGGTCCGAGCAAGACTAGTATTCAGTTTTTTCTAACGATCTGAAAATAGAGCCAGTACGTCATGTTTACAGACAAAAATTTGAACTAGTTAATAATTTAATTTAATTTTTAACTTTTTAATTTTATTTAATTTAATAATTTTTATTATTAAATTTAATTAATTTATCAACTAATCGATTAAGTTTTATAAATTAATAATTTTTGTAATTTAAAATAAACTAATTAATTTTTATTTAATAATTTCTTTTTTCAATTAAACTTTAAATTTTTTATAAATAAAAATAAACTTATTCAATCATTTTTTAAATTCTTTAATTTTATTTAATTTTCAATCAGTTTAATGATATAATAATTTTTTTAAACTTTAAATTTTTTATCTTATTAGTTTAACTTTAGATCCAATTTTAAAAATATTAACTTTTTATTTTCATTCGTAAAAAAAGAAAGAAAAAAAGATATATACGTTAGTCTTTAAATAATTTTATGATAATTAAAATTTACTTTGTTTCCCATTTTCCTTCTTTAACTTGTTTTCTTGTTATTCTTTTATGTATCACAATGACAAGTCTGGTGAAGATTCTAATTCAAAATCTAATTTTTTATTCAAATTAAGTTAATTAATTTTAAATTTGATTGGAAGGATTTTTTTGTCATTTTTTTAAATTTACTTTTATGTACATTAAAAATAAGAGAAAATTTTACATTAAAAAATCCATTAACTTTAATTATTTTTTAGCATACCTAAAAATAGTTTGGGTATATGGATCCCTCAAAATCTTACCATAACCAAAACAATAAAACATGAAAAGTGTGTAAAAAAAGTCAACTTATTCAGTATACAAAGTTATTCGTTTTGTAATAATTTAGAAAGGGTTATAATATACATAGTCTTTTTGTACATTTTTACAAAAAGATTATTTTTATGACTTGAACGTAGAAAAGGAGCAAATTAGCAAAGAAATAAATTGCACCAGATTTCATTATCATAATTAAATTTAAGTTCCATACTAATTAGGAAAACCAATGCTAATAGGTTTAATATTATTGAATAGAAGTTATTACTTATTACAACTTAGATTTTAATGGGAATTGGAAAAGCATCCGAGTTAGATTGAAACACTTCACCAATATAACCTTCGAGCCAAACTAATCTCCACTCGACAAAGGACAATGGCGACTCTAGACTCCGACATCCCTATGGTTCCCGCCGGCGAGGCCTCCAGCAGCGCCGGCCCCTCCTCCTCCTCCACCAAGAAGCCCAAGCGTTTCGAGATCAAGAAGTGGAGCGCCGTCGCCCTCTGGGCTTGGGGTAACCTCTCCTGGCCTCTAACCCTAATTTAATTTTCTTTGTTAAGTTTCTTTCTTTTATGCTCATGCGTACATCTGAAGCTAGCTGTGCGTGTGGAGTCTGAATCTTCGTTTGAATTGAGTGGTGATGGATGTTGTTGCGTGATTGGTTTTTGCAGATATTGTTGTAGATAACTGTGCAATTTGCAGAAACCACATCATGGATCTATGTGAGTTTTAGTTATTATCTTTTACTTTTATTAGCTTTTTCATCTTATTATGTGATAATATATTTGTTACTATTGATTGATTTTGCGTGAATGCTCGTTGATTAGGCATAGAGTGCCAAGCTAACCAGGCTAGCGCCACCAGCGAGGAATGCACCGTTGCTTGGGGTATGTCAATAAATTTTAAAATTTTCCATGTTTCCGTTTTCTGTGTTTGATACTTTGCTGCCTCTTGTTTAGATAAAGTTCTGTGAAGATAAGTGCTTTAACTTGCTTTAGAACTGCAAATTAATAGCCAGTAGTTAAGTAGAGGATGCTGGATTTGGGACTTTAGACTATTCTATCTGTTAATGGTTAATATGTTTCCTTGGTGTAAGCAAAAACTCTTGTAGTTTATGACCACAGGTGTACTTTTTTAAAGTCGTGAAAGATTACATCTTTCAAAGTGTGTAATTGAAAATCCAGTTTATTTTTGAATAGCTTATCAAGTCAAGAAATATGTTGCAGACATATTGTTTCTTATGTTTTAATCTGAAAATGCTAACTCCTTTCCGATGTATATGGGCTCTTAAATATCAGGAATCCTGTCTCAATGTAAAATTATGAAGATAGATTTTGGTGGAAAGTCAAAAATTGTATACACTACCAAAGTGATTGATTGACATGTTGTTTCCTGCTCAATTCCCTGTTACTGGGTTATATTAATATAGGATGTTATGGAACATGCTTCACTAAAGTTTTAGGGACTTGTGGAACGCTGAGTTGTAGGAAGAATGTGGGAAATAATTTTTTTCCTTGAATTAATCTAAGTGATTAAAATTCATTCAATATCTGCCAGAAGGTCTTTAAACTTTGTGATTGGTGACTTTATAATCAAGTTGTTTTATCGCAAATGTTATCCTTATTTTCTTTTTGTTTGTCATTTTTGTGAGCTTGGCGTCATATTTTGTGAGATCATAATAGGAGATTGCTTTTGTTCAATTTCTTTCCCTTATGTTGGAATATCTGGAAGAAGATTCTTACTACTGAATGAACTCCTAAGTTTAGCTGTTCTCTTCATAGTTGAGTAGTCCGAAGGGTTTCATACTACTCTATGTTTGAACATGCTTGGATATTCTTTTATGATTGTGCTAGTTGGATGCCCGGAAGGGATTGAGGCGGTCTACTTTCTATAGTTTGGATTTTTGTTTCTACAAAATTTAGCATGATCATTTATGCTCTGTTAATCAACTCGATCCATTTGGTGCTAATAGTATCACTTTTCTGCTCAAGTAGGTCCTATGCTACTTTATCAAAGCATTCAGTGACTGTTCTGTGCTGTCTGTACTTGTTTAAAAGATTAGCTTGACTCACTATAGGATCCTTGAGTAGTAAGCTTGTCTGGTTATAGTTCCTAAAGTTTATACAAGCTTTTATATATTTTTACAGGGGTTTGCAATCACGCTTTCCACTTTCACTGCATTAGCCGATGGCTCAAGACTCGTCAAGTTTGTCCTTTAGGTATGATTCTTGCTAACAGTTGTTTTTTGTCACTATCGACGCTTTATATTGTTCGTCTCCCGGTTTCTTGATATGGCTTTTGTATTGTGCATACAGATAATAGTGAATGGGAGTTCCAGAAATACGGCCACTAGAACACTCTGCCTGTTGAATGATCAGAGTTCGGACTTCTATATTTCCTTAGTTTCCGATGATATTAAGATCAAATCCTCTCTAATATGACTTTTCTTATCCATGAAAGCTTTGTGCTTTATCTTGAGATATGTTGTGTCTATTTAAGTTCCAGATTTTGATGACTATGTCATTTTCTTGTTTCCTGCGAGCTTTGGTTATATAATTCAGATCTTTACAAGGATTACCTGTTGATAGTTTTCCCCGCCTCTTCGAACCAATATTCTATTTCGTTTTAAAGCACTTAACGGATTGCTGATTATAGATATAATTATAACATGATTAGTGAGTTGATCAATTTAAAAGAGAGAATAATTCAATATTCCCACACAAATAAGTATAAAAAATAGTAAAAAGTCCCCTATTGGTTAACATAATACGTAGTACAGTACTCATAAGCATCACTATATCTCGTACAGCACTTAGCTTTTTACCTCGCAGCACCATTGAGGTGTCCTCATTCTGTTGATGAAAATCGTAATTAATGTGATTAATCCAATTAAAAGAAAACTTAATATCTCGTCTTAACCTAACTTTTTAGATTGAAAAAGCCCAATAAAGCCTAACATATTGTAGGACATCTTGATTCCTGAAATTATTTTGAAATGAAACTGAAATAATGGAATAAAGTTGGAAATAGAAAGAAATTATAAGAAAAAAGCAAATCGTCGCCTGAGAGATTCGAACTCTCGCGGGGAAACCCCATGTACTTAGCAGGCACACGCCTTAACCACTCGGCCAAAGCGACTTGAACGTGCAATGAAATTTGACCGCAGCATCACGTTCGATGTTGACTTTTAACTTGCAGAACTTTCATAACAGTTAAACATAGTTCATGGACAATTAAAAGTAACAAAGATAGTTTTATTATAAAAATTAAAATTATAATAATTTTATGTGATTAATATTGCCTAAATATTTCGATAAAATTATTGAAAGGTAATATTGAATTTTTTAAGTAGATGAAAATAACATGAGAACTGTTTTAAGAGGGAGGTCTGCCTGTGCTTACTTAGGAACAAATCTTTTATTTTTATTAACCAATTATTACCTGTTCTATTAAATCTCATCTTCATATTTACGTAGAGTTTACATATGTTGACAAAAATTAAATAACATAGGTTGAATTGTCCTAAGTTCGCGTTCTGTTCTTACTTACTTACGGCGCTTGAAAAAAGTCCGAGTTATTAATCTATCATGGGCTGCAATTTGCCTGGGAACAGAGATTTCGCCAAATCCTGGTGGAATCGAATTGTGAGGTGGCTATTAATCTTCTTACTAATGGTAGCCAAGACCTTAGTATTACGCCTATCGTCTATCGTATTCAGGAGCTCTTGAGGCTTGACTGGGACATCCATTTACAGTTCATGAATAGGGAGGTCAATGGGTGCGCTAATTTTCTTGCAAAATACGCTCAGGGCTTAATATTTGGTTATTACACAATGACGACCCCTCCGTTTGGGTTGAGCGAGTTGCTACTACGAGACAGTGCAAACACTTTTGTTATCGAATAGCCTTCGTGTTATCCTGCTTGTATTAAAAAAAAAATTCGGAAAATATTATAATATATACGGCCTGTTTTTTGTATTTTTATCAACATCTTTAATCCGTTAATATAAAAGAGAGAGACGGCATCCATGTGCAAACGAAGGAAAGGAGGAAAGCAGTTTGAGAAACTTTCTGATTTGTTCACACTCAACTTACCGGTACGGTGCGTTCTCCCACTTCAAGGAAAAGCACGCTTGTAGAGGGGAAAAGGGCAATGATTTCTGGTTATTCTATCTTATCCTTCTTTGTAATTCACGCTTTCACTTTTCTGTCACACATTTCGGTGATTGACGAATCAAAATATTAAATATCTCTGCTTTTTCTCCTCCAAAAACGCTCTTTTCTTGTAAATTCGTAATCAACAGTGAAATCTTATGGTCCAATCTTCTCTGCCGTTCTCTTCCTGGTTGCGAGGTTCGAGTTGCTTGATCCAAAGTCAGCCTGAATAATTAGATGATGTCGTCATCTAGTCCCATGAATAAGATGAACGTACCCTTCATCCTATAAAATCTCTCAGAATTGAAGTGTATGTATAATAATGGATGTTAGATGCCGAAGGAGAGTCCAAAAAGATTAAAGTTTTAATATATCTTCATATCCGTTGGTGGCTTGGTAGGAGTTCCCATTACCAGACTATTCAATGCAAATACATCTGTAGTGCATGTAGAGGATTATAGTGTGGGTAGGCAGTGGCCACTAGGCGTAATTAACAATAGAAAAGGTTTATATTTATAACACGGGCATTTTATGGGTTCATGTTTATTTCTTTGTAATATTTTAATAATGTTTTAAAAATAAGTTGAGAAAGTGATCAAATATTCTCCAAAAGCCGGATTGAGGTGGGCCTTTGCTTAAACTAATTATCTCTTCTTTTCAGGCAATCTTATTTAATATCTTTATGTGTGAAAAGATTTAAATAATATTAAACAGTTATTAAAAATATTATTAAATAAAAATTATATAATTTATTTTAATTTATAAAAAATTATTAATCTGTAAAAATTAACCAATTAAGTAATAAATTAATTGACTTTAACAATAAGAGTTATTAAAGTAAATCAAACCTAAAAAATTTAACGATTTAAAATTTTTATGATTGAGCTAGTTAAATTTTTGAATATTTTTTTAATTAAAATTTTGAAAGTTAAACTTTTATTTTGCACTATAGAGTTGAAATATAATGATTAATTATCATAGTTAGCTTCAAGATTTGGCATGAATTATTACTATAGAGTAGGTGCAAGAATGGTCAGCCGAGTCATGTCGAATCACCTCTCGCATCTCATGTAAATTCTCGTAATACCAATTTGCTCATTTGGTCGTCTGTCACCTTTAATTGCCATATTATGATATCGCAAACTCCGAGAGTAACCATGAAAGTGATAGAAATAGCATATTAACTTTACAAAGCATGTTAAAATTTTACAAAAATAAAATTATATTATTATTTTTAGTATTTCTTTATATTTTAATGCTATCAATATGATATTTATTTATTAAAATGTGTAAGGTGAAATTGATAGTTTAAAGCTACTGAAGGTGCCAGTGCCCTAGAAGTAGAAGCTGCGTAGGGCGTGCAAGATGTGTGAAGAAAGTGAAAGAACAACAAAAGGCATGTAAGCGTGAGCACTGAGCAGGGGTGTTTCTGCACACATTACTTTTGTTTTACGGATGGCTGAGCAATAAAAGAGTAAAGAAGAGAGGGATTGGCGGCACAATCTGCGCGATTTTTTCGGTGGAATGGGCTCTACCGTCTACGCCTCTAAAAGGACAGGTGCCATCTCCTTCATCAAAATCCACCCCATCCCTACGTCTCATGATTTACAATTCATATCTTTGCTTCGATTTGATATTTTTTTATTCTGACACGCCAAATTATGCATAATTATGACAAGATTAACTCATTATTAATTATCCCATCATTTCCATGCCCACAATAAAAACAACTCTCTCTCTCTCTCTCTCTCTCTCTCTCCAATTAACAAAATCAATATGCAAAATAGTCATGAACATGCAAGTCTTTCAGTTACAAAGGGTTAAAATAAGTAAACAAGCCAAGGTTTTAGGAGAGGAGAACTAAGAGACTGGACTGGCGCGTGGAAAAGGAGGTGGATAAGAACTGAGTACTTTCCTCGGTAGTTGAACTGATTATGCCTATAACTTTATTAACTCGTCACTGAGAAGCCTTGAAGTCCACAGTCCACAGTCCACGGTACACACTCCACACTCCCTATCTCCGCCCCAATTCATGTAGCCGTTACCCCAAAATTGAATGGAGGAGTTCCCAGCCTTGGGGTTGGGGGACCCACCTATTCTGTTGAAGACACAAAGCTCGTGGTTGATTGGTGGGACCTCTTAAAACGTGTCTCCAGCTATGACATGTCTATCTATATATATATATATATGGGAGAGTCAAGACAAAATGGATTTTTAAGTTTGTATACAAATAATTTACACGCCACTCATCAAGGCAAATAGGCAATCCGGGACCCCAATTTTTTCCTTTTTTGAGACCCCAATTCAAAATAATATTATTACATATAGCACATCTTAAAATCTTTGAATGGATTAGGTATGTAAAAATTAAAATTTATCAATTTAAATACTTTGTGAAGAAAGAAAAACAAAAAATTAAGGTGAAGCTTAATGAATGTTGGAGATATGGGTATAACTCTACAATATTAACAACAACACCCAATTGAAATTTGACAGAGTTGTAAAGTCTGAGAAGGTCTAATAGTACACATCTTTACTCATATATAATAAAGAGACTATTTTTAAATAATTCATATAAAAAAATAAAACAATTAAAAATAAATTAAAATAAGAAAACAAAACAAAATAAATAAATACATACATACAGAAAATAAATAAAGCAAAGATATGGGCATGATTCTATAACTAATTATTGTGCTTGTCATGATTGGACAACCTCCTCACTAGATTGGATCAAAGGAATTAGAAACTAACTGTATTCTTCCTTTACAGCCTTTCAAGGACCCTAAGATGGCAAAGATACCCCACCCCACACTACCCTACCCTTCACAATATAAAGGGTTATGTCACATCTTATTCATGCATCATAATATATAATTACCAATATATTTATCATAAGAAGTTTAAAAACTAGAAAAGTTATATAATTCAATTAAATATCAATTTTATTTAGTTAATATCAATAAATATTGATCCAGACAATTTTTAAATAGATATATTCTTTTTTAAAATTAGATATATTTAGAACAAGAGTAGTTGACCAGTAAATAATCAAAACGCAAAGGCCCTCTATGGTCATTACTTGACAAACAGGTATTTACCTTTGCTAATATTTTTTTAATGTAAATAAATAGCCAGGTTCTTTACCCAAGGAAACCGACATAGGTCTTTCTCTGCTAATCCTATCCGATACTGTTCCAAACTCACAAGAGTTTGTCGTTTGAGCACAACTCATTGTTCTATTTAACCCATACCGTAACAAGTTTCTCTTCTCTCATTCACTGCAAAAAACACATTTCTCTTCTTTCCTCTGTATCTCTAACCATGGCCTGGTTCAGGCTCTTCCTAACCTTTGTTCCTCTCCTCTTAACCATTTCCGTCACCGGAACAGCCAAACAAACCTACATTGTCCATATGAAACACAACGCAAAGCCAGAGTCCTACGCTACCCACCACGACTGGTACAGTGCCAGCCTCCAATCTCTATCCTCTTCCTCGGACTCACTTCTCTACACCTACAAAGATGCCTTTCACGGCTTCGCTGCCTCGCTCGACCCAGAAGAAGTTAACATTCTCAAGCAGTCAGATCATGTCCTTGATGTCTACGAGGACACCGTGTACACTCTCCACACCACTCGGAGCCCTGAATTTCTAGGCATTAGTGCTGACTTGGGCTTGTTCGACGGCCACAACACTCTTGACGTCGATCAGGCCTCGCACGATGTCATTATTGGCGTGCTTGACACTGGGGTTTGGCCGGAGTCGAAAAGTTTCGACGATTCGGGAATGCCGGAGATCCCTTCGAAATGGAAGGGGCAGTGCGAGACTGGCCCGGATTTTAGTGCTAAAGCCTGCAACAAGAAGTTGATCGGCGCACGTTTTTTCTCAAAGGGCTTTCACATGGCGTCTGGTGGCGGTTATATTGGGAAGAGTAAAGAGGTTGAGTCCCCACGTGACCAAGACGGTCATGGGACCCACACGGCGACTACCGCAGCCGGGTCGCTGGTGGCGAATGCGAGTTTGCTGGGGTACGCAAGTGGGAACGCTCGTGGGATGGCGACACGCGCTCGCGTGGCTACATACAAGGTGTGTTGGAGTACGGGTTGCTTTGGATCTGATATTCTTGCAGGTATGGACAGGGCTATCATGGACGGTGTAGACGTGCTGTCGCTCTCGCTCGGAGGTGGTTCGGCGCCGTATTATCGTGACACTATTGCCGTTGGAGCGTTCACCGCGATGGAGAGGGGCATTTTCGTCTCTTGCTCTGCTGGAAATAGTGGGCCCACCAAAGCCTCCTTGGCCAATGTGGCTCCCTGGATTATGACCGTTGGAGCCGGGACTTTGGATCGGGATTTTCCGGCTTACGCTTCATTGGGTAACAAAAAGCGGTTCACGGGTGTGTCGCTTTATAGTGGCCCGGGTATGGGGAGGGAACCGGTTGGGTTGGTTTATGACAAGGGGAACAGTTCCAGTAATTTGTGCTTGCCCGGTTCGCTCGACCCATCGTTGGTTCGGGGAAAAGTGGTGGTCTGTGATAGGGGAATTAACGCACGCGTCGAAAAGGGTGCGGTCGTACGGGACGCTGGCGGAGTTGGAATGATACTCGCGAACACGGCTGCGAATGGGGAGGAGTTGGTGGCGGACAGCCACCTATTGCCGACGGTGGCGGTGGGAAGGAAGGTGGGAGATATGATAAGAGAGTACGTGAGCAGCGACCGGAACCCGAACGGTTTATTGAGTTTCGGTGGGACGGTGCTGAACGTGAGGCCGTCGCCGGTTGTGGCGGCGTTTAGCTCTCGGGGGCCTAATATGTTGACGCCGCAGATATTGAAACCGGATGTGATTGGGCCAGGAGTCAACATCTTGGCTGGTTGGTCCGAGGCTGTTGGTCCCACTGGACTGGAACAGGACACTCGTAAGACTAAGTTCAACATCATGTCAGGTGATCTCTCATCTTAAATTTTCAACTCTTTAACGGTTATATTATTGAATGCTTGTTGTTGACAAACTGTACTAGAATTAGGTTGGTTCGGTTCTTTTGAGATTGATGGTGTAATAGCTTAATTCTGATATGGAAATGTGTAGGTACATCAATGTCATGTCCACACATCAGTGGTCTAGCTGCTCTGCTCAAGGCAGCTCATCCAAATTGGAGCCCAAGCGCCATTAAATCTGCGCTCATGACTACAGCCTACACCGTGGACAACACCAGATCCCCTCTCAGGGACGCAACGGACGGATCGTTATCGAACCCATGGGCTCATGGGTCCGGTCATGTAGACCCGCATAAAGCCCTCACTCCCGGTCTCGTTTACGATACCTCCACAGAAGAGTATATAGCTTTCTTGTGCTCCCTGGGCTATACTGTTGAGCGTATACGGGCCATTGTCAAGCGACCTAATACCATATGCTCGAAGATTTTCAGCGACCCTGGTCAACTCAACTACCCTTCTTTCTCTGTTCTGTTTTCGGACAAAAGAGTTGTTAGATACACCCGAGAGGTGACCAATGTTGGGGCAGCAGGGTCCGTTTATGAGGTGGTGGTGAGTGGGCCTTCCACGGTCGGAATCACCGTGAGTCCTAACAAACTTGTGTTCAAGAATGTCGGGGACAAGCTTAGGTACACTGTCACCTTTGTGGCCAAGAAAGATGCAAACTTGACTGCAAGGCCTGAGTTTGGTTCTGTTGTTTGGAGAAGTGGTCAGACGCAAGTGAGGAGCCCAATTTCGTTCACTTGGACGCAGTTGTAAGCTCTTGATATGGAAGTTTTATGGGTTTTCTCTTCTTGGGCTCTTTAGAAAGTCGAGACTCAAGAAACATGAAAGTGGTTTTTCTCCATTGTAGAACCTCAAATCAATGGGGTCATTTTAGATAGGGAAGGCGCAGACTTATATGTGCTCATAAAGCTGTTGTAATAGAAGCTCATGCCAACTTAGAGATGGGTTTTTTTCTTCGAGTAATGCGAGCTTAAACTTGAAGATTTAACATTTTACGGAACTAGGTGTCTAGCAACTTTAGAACCAGCACGCAGATAATTAGTCTTAAACTAATGGTGAGTGAGCTTGTATCCTCCACTAAAATTTTAAGCTGCTATTTACTAAACTGTTAAAACTTAAAAAGCCTTATTTGATAAGTAATCAGAGATAGTGAGAACATATGCAACTTGGCTTAAATTATTGAAGATGGGTAGACTGGCAGTGGCCTTATCTTTGAATAGACACTAATAAAAATTTAACTGTAGGAAAAGACAGCTCCTGGTTTTGCAGACTTTGCAGAAATGAAAGTCGTCCAAGCAGAGTGCCAACCATAAGCTAAAATAATAATGGGTATGTAAGGCCTGCCAATTCTACCAATAATTAGATGCATGTAGGTCCATGGTTTTGAATTGAGTTACCACATTTCAACTCAAAGATCATATAAGAAGCACCATGAGAAGGCTTGTCAATGAGGGTTATCCACAAAATGAACCAATCTTGGCAGCAAACAAACAACTCTGCTAATTAGGATGATAAAGACCAAGCAAAGACCCCCCCCGGTCCTTCACAGTTTTGCATGAAACTAGCCAAACCCATTACAGGCCCACAAATAAAGTGAAGATTTTGATTGATCATTTGATATGATTTAACACATCAGAAGGAAAGATGCCAGTGAAAATAAGCTGCTTAAATTAATTTATTAAAATATAATTATAATAATATTTGCATTGAATTGTGCTTAGAAGAATAGAGAGCAAGGGTTACAACAGGATTTTGTACAATTGCTACAACAACAGCAGGGACGTACCTTGGGGCATTTAGGAAAAGAGCAACTACAGCAATTCCATGTGCAGCAGCAACTGCAGCAATCTGGGTGGCATGAAGGACACTCAAACCTACAGCAGTTACTACCACCACCACATGAGATCTTTGTACAGCATTCTGATCTAGGACAAGAACAAGAGCAGCAATCCAACTTTGGTGCTGCGCAGCACGGACTTGGGCATGAAGGGCACGAACAGCAGTTGTTAAATAGATTACAGTCGCAGCAGCTGCAGCAGCAACGTGGCAATTCCAGGTGAAGGGAGCATTTGGAATAGCAGCAACAACAAATCCATGAGAAGTTGAAGAAGGGAATTCCACTGTAGGCAAGAAAGGAACATAATTTGGTTATTTCTACCAAAAACAAGCATTTAAGATAGACATTCAGATTAGCTACGAGTTGCATCATAAAAATCATATGCAAGACAATGTGATATATTTCAGAATGATCAAAATTAAAGTTATTAAGAGGGAAAAGAGAAGATAGAGATGGCATGCATAAGCTGCAGCTAATAATTATTTTATTTTCCTAAAGATGATAAGATCAGGAACTCTAAATTCTAACACAAAAGTCGAGGAAACCGCACCATAGCCATTTCCAGAAGCGACGTGACCTTCTGTTTTTGCGATTTCTGAAGGGTTAAAAAAAGGAAATGTAAGTCTGGTAATCTGGAGAAGCAATCAGTAATAACAAATTAGAATATTCTTACGTTGGTATCAGAGGATCCGACTTTGCCACCACAAATTCGGTGACCCTGAAGAATGTTTTCCGAATTAATTACAAAAATATGACTGATAATAGATATCTAGAATTTCACCTACGTCAACCCAAAACAATGGAATTGCATAACTGACTTACTCTTTGCAGTATCCGGAAGCAGGCTGGAGGCTATCTACAGTTTTTAGTTCGTCCTGGCCAAAATGAAATTGCTTACTCAAAACAGTTTATAACTCTCATGTCTATTAAATAACCATTTGAATAACAAATCATGATTGTTCACTTGCAATCTGTTGGTGTTAAGAACTTCATGATACATATTGCAGATAGGAAACAGGCACAAAAATGACAGTCGAGGTTAATTGTCTTTACATGTTTTTTCGAAGTCTCTATTTGTTCTGATATGTCCAGTTGAAGAAACTCTCTCAAAACAAGTGGCCTAACACTAGAAGGGCCTGATATGCCAACCACCAGACCGATATAGGCTAAAAAGCATAGATATTCTATATCCAATTCTTTCCATATTAGCAAACGGTACGGTAAAAGGGATTGATCATGCTGGTTAGGTGAATATACGGGCAACAGTAAAGACCAGTTTCAGCCTTTGGTAAGTTAAGCTTTATGTTAGGAATTCCATCTTCAGTGCACAAGCTACCCTTTCAATCATGAGTAATTTCTTCCCTTCATGCTATGTTGAGTGATTGATTTTGTGTAATGGCTTGTTGAATTATAATATCAACAGGGACAATATTCGACTATCGACATAAAAGATCGGAACTTTCCCACAAATTTCATAGTGAAAAAAGCTCAATTATGAAGGACCTCACGAGACTGGTTAAATCAGTCTCAAAATCCTCTTCCCTCTGTTTGTTTTTACAGAAGTTATATATTGGACCTTGTTCTCTCGCATTTGTTCTCTTCAAATGACGAAAAGGAGAAGCTTTATGTTAAACACTGGGTAAGGAATACATGTCTAATTACACTATAAACAAAAAATGGCAAAATTTAGAACTTGCCTGAAGGAAACGGATTTCTCTCTCAAGCATCTGCACTTTGGCCCTACCCCTTCTCTTACCGTACAAATCAGGATACTCCGGCGGCGACTTTGGACAGGGTGGAGGCAACGACGGCACTGACGCAGCAGAACTAGACTTCACAACATCTGCCATCTTTATCACTATACCTTCCTCAAATTACCGCCAGTAAGAGGTTGAGAAAAATCTACTCTCAGAAACAAACAGCAGAAGGTTGAAGAAAAGAAACAGCCGAGAAAAAAAAATGCAGAATCAGAGCAAGCAAGTAGTACAGGTAAAGGAAGTACCAAAGTATACACTTGTAGCAAATAGTAAGAAAGAACGAACAAGCGGACAAGTAAAGCAACGTTAGCTTGTCAATGTTATGGTTATACTAAAAGCTTTGCTTGGCAGAGGGCAGTAATTAAGTAACCTGACATGGATAATTACCGCCCCAGAAACAAGAAAAGCAGGAGCGGATACGAGAGAGAGAGACAGAGAGAGGGAAGGCAGGGAGAGAGAGAAAGAGTTGTAACAATGAACATGAATGTGTGCGTATATAATGTGTCATTTATGGTGTATGGTTCATGGTTGCAGCAGAAATGGATTAAATGGTGGGATTAAGGGGGTAGTAAAAGAAAGCGATAATGAGGAGGCTAACAGGAGAGTCCTTATTGTCAGACTGTGCGTGATGAGATAGAGCGAGAGATGTGATGTTTGTTCTTAAGAAAGATAGAAGAAAAAAAAACAAACAACCTTTGTACGTGGTAATAATGATAGTGGTAATAATGGTAAAAGACGGCTGTGGAAAAAGCCTGCAAGTCCTCTGTATTAAGTTATTTGGAGAAAAAAGAAGAAAAACGCAAGAGCTTTGATCGAATTTGAGTGACTTTTTGGGGGGTAAAGACTAGAGACTCAAAAAAACGTCTCTTTTTTCTATGTTTCTGTGTGAGACAGTCTGTGGCTTGTGTATGTATGCATGTGTGTATTATTTTTTCAGAGCCTGAGGGTCGCTGGTGGTGTGGGGTGGTGGATGCAGAAGAGAAGTACCTGAAACGACACGTGATGGCTGCGTAGGAGAGAGAAATAATAAAGTCTATGAGAGTCTCTCTCATCTGACTGTAATGCAAGTAACGGAGAGTGGAGGGGGAAAGAGGAGGAGAAGAAGATTTAGAGCAACGAATCAAGCTCTGATTTTGAGACAGGAGGGAAGAAGAAAGAAGAAAAGGATCGAAACCCAGATGGGTAAATTTGATAATACGAAAGGGTTCCATTTTTGATTGATTGATTGTTGCCATTTTTGAGCCTGGAATGAACAGGAAACAGAGAAGAAGAAAAAAAAAAAAAAAGGAGCAAAGTTCCATTGGGAAAGCAGGAAAATGAATACCCAACCCTGGAGGGGACAGTGGTCTAGTGGAAATATTCACCCTGCCTTGCGTTAGAGAGGTGTGTCAGATAGGGTGTTGTTTGCTTAAGTCAGATTTGCGTCAGTTCCAAATAATTCAAAGAAGGGAAAGCAGAGGAAAGAATTCAACTCCACCACCATCACCGTGCGGTTTCAAAGAGGAAACCTTCACCCGTCGCAAGTCGCAAGTCGCAACCTATCCATTCCTGTTTTTCTTTTTATCTTTTCATTTCATGGAGATTCAAACTCAATAACTTCAAGAATTTAAAGGGATTGGAAGCATTTATCTGCATTTGGTTCGTGCGTGATAGTTGACCATCGGAAAGATAGGCAAGGACCAAGAAGATCAAAGGCAACATAAGAAGGTGTAACAATGTCTAATCTTCAAACCTTGAAGTGATAATTCTGAATCCGATTTAGGTTATGTTCCGGTGGAGGATAAGATTATATCACTCTCTCAATCCCAAAAGCAATTCAGATACCTGAAATTATATAGTAAACCTTTTTTTCCAAAAATAAAAGTAAAAGAGTAAGTTGATAAAAATTATAAAGAAAATTCCTTAATAATTTATTATAGATTAAAGTTCTTTTTCTAAAGTCAAATAATTTTTTAATATAATGTTAAAATTTTGATTTTAATAATTTATTTTTTAAATAAAAAATTAAATCAATTTTTTTTATATCTTGTACTAATAAATGTCATATAAATGTTCACTTACGTGGTGTGTTAATAAATATCACATAAATGTTTATTTATTAATCATAAAAATATAAATTTATCTTGAATTATAAAAATTTTAAAATTAATTATGAGAATAAAACAAAATTTTAATATTAATTTTTTTTAAAAATTATTATTTATGTTTTTTATAATATTTGAATGAGTTCATTAAATTATTAAATTTTGGATAAAATATTTCGATCTCAACTCGAGCCAGCTTCATGAATCCAATTCCGTACGGGCATTACCACCCGTCGCCATCTGCCTTCACATGGTCTACGGTGACCGTACACTTGCTCGCCAGTCGTCCCACACCCCCGGTAGTACATTGTGACCCACGCGAGGCTACTTCGCGTGAGCGGGATGACCGAGATCACCCATTCGTGGGGTCCGGAAATCTAATGCGTTGAGCGTTGTGACTTGTGTGTGAGACGACAAGTCGAGTGGGGGGGCGGGGTAGAGAGTTTCACTCAGTGCAACGGTGGAGACAGAGAGAGAGAGAGAGAGAGAGCAGTGCAGGTTAGCAATTCAAGGCGATTTCAAAAGTTAACGTGAGCCTTAGTCTTTTGGGGGGTGTTACTTTTTAAGTGTGAATGAGCAATCATTGTCGTTTTGGGCTTAATCGGTGCAGAATTTAACACGTGGCAATTCTGTCGCTGCGGGAATCCTAGCCCATGCACCATGACTCTGCCACTACAACTACTTGTTTGTTGGGCCTTTTGACTTTTAAAAGACCTTATTTTGGGCCCATGAAGCAATACAATCCAAAATCGTAGCTAACATTCTTAATCCAACAACCTTCATATTCTTCTCAAAGACTTTTATTTCGGTACAAGTTGATCCAGCATATTTAATTTTGGCAGTTGAGTTAAAAAGTTTTCAAAAGAACAAATTTGAGGCATATAAAAATTTCACAAAAATGTTCGGTTCAACTTAATATTTATAAATAATTTATAATTTTACTCTAATATTTATTTTAAATATATTAATGTAAATTGTATATATTTAAGTAATTATAACTTTTATAAATTATAATTAATACTTTATATAGTATAAGCGATTACATTTTTCAAAATAATTTATTTTATTTTAATAAATGACTCAATAATATAATAAACTTAGATACTTAGAGTCAATTTAATAATTTTGAAATGAGTCAAAGTTATATTTAAAAATTGATTTTTATTTAATAGAAATTGAATTTAAACTACATTTCAACTAATTCATAGAGGTGCGGAAGAGTTTAGGTGAAGAGGGTTTTAACTGACTAGTTAAGCTTTTTAATGTGATACATAAATCTACCAAAATGTTGGATGAATAGAGATTTAGTATGTTATTTTCTTTATATAAGAACAAATGAGACATTCAAAACTGTAACAACGATAAATACATCAAATTACTTAGTTACACCATGAAATTATGAGAAGAAGAGATTAAGAAGAGAGTAAGAAATGATGTCTCTATCTCGAAAAACTAGTTTGGCTTCATAGTTAGAATGTCCACAACAAAAGCTTTATATTTCTTTAAAAGATTAATGGAATATTATAGGGAAAGATAATGTATCATACACATGGTTTTTATTGATTTAGAAAAGGTGTATAACAGGATACCTAGAAAAATCATATGGAAGTGTTTAGAAGGTAAGATAACTCCTATGACATATATATTAATTATTAAGGATATGTATGAAAGTGTAAAAAATAAAGTAAGGACGATATAAGGAGTTACAATGCATTTTTCTATAGATATTAAGCTACACTAAGGCTTCTCTTTGAGCCTCCTTTTGTTTACAATAGTGATTGACAAGCTCACAAAGAATATCAAGGAGATGTATCTTAGTGTATGTTATTTGCTAATAACATTATTTTAGTAGAGAAGAAAAAAAAATAATGTCAATCTCAAGCTTGAATTTTGGAGAGATATGCTAGAGTCGAAGAGTTTTAAATTGACTAGGACTAAGACTAAGTACGTAAGTGCTTATTAATGTAGAGGTAAAGATTGATTTAAAAGTTATACTATAAGTATCTAGGTTTTATCATCCAGAGTAACGGATAGATTGATGAAGATATAGTTCACCACGTCATATTAGAATGACTTAAATGGAGAAGTATATCACGAATTTTATATGACAAGAAAATATCACTCAAACTTAAAGGTGAATCCTATCATTTAGTGATTAAGTTAATCATGCGTTATGTGGCGGAGTGTTGACTCATCAAATAAGTGCACAATCATAAGCTAATAATAACAGAGATGAGAATGCTTCATTGGATGTACAACCTTGCTAAAAGAAATAAGGTTAAGAATATAATAGTAAAAGACAAATTAAAAGTAACTAATATTATTGAAAAATTAAAAGAGACAAAACTTAAGTAGTTTGAACATGCTAAGAGAAAACACCCAAACACTCTAGTAAGAAGATGCGAGAATATTGTATTTAGAGATTATAAGAGAAAAAAAAAAGTCGAAGAAGAATTGGAAAGAGATGATCAAGAATGATATGGTTCTACTGACCTTACTGATGATATAGCCCTCAATAAAAAACTTTAATATACTAAACCATGGATAAAAAATCTCACGTAAAGGGATTCTTGTCATTCTCATAATTTTTTCAATATTTTCCTTTTGTATTCAGTTTAAACATGTAACATTTACTTTTTAGTGATTTAGCCTAAAAATTTCTCAACTTAGTCTTAGTATTATTATTATTTTCTTGTAATGACTTTTTTTATCATTCTTTTTTTATATTTTACTTATTAAGTATTTATTTATTTTATTTTTTATTATGATTAATTTTATTTTTTATAAAGGTTATTTAGAAATAACCTCTATTAATTAGAGGCTAAGCTTATGTACTATTATTAGATCTCCTTAGGCTCTGCATATTAATGAGATATTTGTTGAGTCGTTGTTGTAATAATCCAACTCATATACATGCCTAATTAAAATTTTGCAACGGGTGCTTAGACAGTTAAAAGGATAAATAATAGTTACTTGTCCTTAATAATTTCAGAAAGGCCGCGGATTTTGATATTTTACCATGTGGTCCTTTTGCTGAGGCAAAAACTAAAAAGGTGTCGGCGCTGAGATCTTAAGCCACCATTGGTAGCTAGTTCAATAGCTTCTACCACATTAAAAAGCCCACAAGTCAAGCATCGAATCTTATTCCTTTAGACCTTTGCCACTAAGTATAATATTAATTATTGGAGTTCCCCAAAAGTTAGTCCAATTAATTTCCTGTAAAAGATCCAATAAATAAAGTCACGAGCAATGTATGTACATATTCTATTATCGACTTCTAGGAAGTTTTGAGAAAAACCCTTTTGGAAGAACTTGAAGTGGAATATTACCATGCCATCTTGACATTTAATCGGCTTAGAGTAAAAAAAGAATTATTATTTTGTCTCTTTTTGTCATTTACGAAGGATCATAAATGCACCTTCATAAAAAACAAAATGAGGTAAATATGATCATTTTTATTGTTTATTTTGTTCTTTATAAGAATAGACTTTAAATAGGTGTCTTTTCTGTCCTTGCCCAGGTCGGGCCTGAATATTACAAATTTGATTTAAAAAAAAGTTGTGAGATAATAATTAATGATGGATATTAATGATTATTGACATCGTGTTATAATTTTTTAATATAAATTAATTTCGTTTAACGTTGAAATTCATCACATCTAGATGGATTCTACTCATCTTGTTCTAGAGGCTCATAAGCTAAACTTGCTCATCTTCTACAAGCAACCTTGGCAAATTGTCAAAAACTTGCCAAATCTTTTATGACTTCCAAACCTTGTCACACTGGAAAGTTTTTTGATCTTCTCTTCTCTTTGAGAAACGTTTTTGTATAAACTTGGTTGCTATATTCTAAAACAGCAAGCTTGGAAGTTTGTGTTTTTTCAATCAGTTATGGATATAACAAAAGCAAATTCCATCATTCCCATCATAAGCAAGGTTTACTGTTCCCCTTCTCAGGCTGTTCTTCTTGTCAGGAAAAGGCCGATTGTTGTGAATGGAGGAGGCTTTGTAGTTACAGACTGTAACCAAAAGTTTGTGTTCAGAGTTGAAGGCTGTGGAGTTGTTGGCACTCATGGAGAGCTGATTGTACGTGATGGTGATGGAGTTTCCCTTCTTCTTATTCGTCGAAAGGTATATATATATATATAAACCTGCATGTTCTAATCTAACGAAGATGTGACAGCTGAGCATGAATCGTATTGTTGGGTTCAGGGAGGGATGGTTCAGGCCTTGAACATCTACAGGAAATGGAAAGGTTACACTTCTGACTATGAAGGGTCACAGAAGCTGGCCTTCAGTCTCAAGGAGCCGAACTCATATTTTGTAAGGAACAGCAGAATCCGAATCTCCACTAATCCGACGAGAAACAGCAAAGGCTGGGACTTTGAGATCAGAGGTAACTTCCCTGGCAGGGCTTGTAGCATCATTGACCATCTAGGCAACGTTGTAGCTCAGGTGATTTCATATTCTGTTCCTGCCCTCAGAACTTCTGGATTTCTCCATCACTTGTAGTCATATTTTACGTTTGTCTTTTTGGGGTATTGTTGAACCTGACGACAGATTGGAGTCAAGAACGAAGTTGAAGCAATGATGGCGAACAATGATCTGTACAGTGTGGTGATAAGCCCCGGAATGGATCAGGCTTTCATCATCGGAGTTATTGCTGTTCTGGACTCCGTCTACGGTGAATCTACTACATGCTAATTATGGAGCTTGACAAGGAGATCGTGATTAACTTGTAACATTTGAAAGTAGTGGCTATCTTTGTGACGCAATTAATGGAAGATGTGAATGTGATCCTGTTTTGTATTTAATTGTTTCTTCTAACTTGACAAAGTTGATGACACGATATGATTTGTCAATGTGAATAAAAGTCGGGGGCAACTCAAATGTTTATATCAAATTAACTACGTAACACAAGTTTAATTGCTTAACTGTCGTCAGGAAACAGAGAACAGAGATTTTCCTGAAACAGGAAGATGAGAATGGTGTTAGAGAGCTGAAGCCTGACGAGCAACAGAGGAAGTGTCTACATGTTGGAAATTGCTTGGAAGTAACGCAATTCCCTGAAGAATAGTATTGTGACTACATCCAGAACTTGAAAACCGAGTGAATCTTGGATTAAGATTTACTTTCTGAAGAAATCCTATTGCTTGTTCAAAATAATCTTCCTTTTCCACACGTAACCTGCTAAACTTCATGTCCAACTAAAAATTTTCAACAAGTTGAGCTGATAATTCACTTTTTCAGAAACACTAGACAGAAGCGGAGCCCATTACATAGAAAATGGTCGTATTGAACTGTAACAACCTGCAATACGTAGATCACTGAAATGAAAATCTTTTTCAAGCACAATGCCCTTGAATACATTTGCAGCATAGGGAAATATCCTACGATCACAGAGATAAGATTGAGTACTGGTGTTACGCTGCTTCTTGACCAGAAGCTCTCACTAGCTTAAGAAGAATTAGCGGACACAGTATGTTAATTGCAGTGTGTAGAAAGGCAGAAGGAATTAATTGGCAATAAAACCTTGTTAGAAAGAGGCAGAGAGATTTGATCACTTAATTTTTGCACGAAGATTATGCTTGCTCTCCTACTAATAAATTCATGAAAACTTATTGCGAAAACATTAATGAGTCAATAGAAATCGGACTTTGGATCATTGCAATCAGAATTCAAGAACAGACATGCATGATAACAATGTACAATAATATACCTGAAGGTGGAAACTAATGATGCATAAAGGCCATTTAAACAATGTATTGATTGCCTTAGGGATATAAACACTAGTTGACATTAAACCATATGTTATATAACAATTGAAAAGGCATTACAGACAGCCTGTAACAATATAAGAGCGAAATCACTCTCTACCATATGCTCTGAATATGACAACCAGTCGTTATATCATAAAATTGAAGGAATATGGGTCAGTATGAAGTTGTGGCACTGAGAAATTATGACTGTCAAACTTGGATTAGATGCCAAACCGAAATCGCTGTTGACATCTTTGTTTTTGCGAAAGAAAATAGAGTTTGGAGACATAAGTACTTACCATAATGACTGCATGAATTCTGTCATTTGTTTATCTCATGGCTGTACAAGATTCTATAAGAAGTTCATCATATACAAAAATAAGGGGACGAACTGGACATGATCGTAAATGTATTCGACTGATATATGTACACAAAGATCAAAAGCAAATTCTCAACAACCAATCCAGATGTCAATACATCCCTGCCACCGATACCTTACCCAAGGATATGCTGACCCTGAAGATGAGAAAGATTAAGTAGATTATTATAAGGCCAATGCCCAACATCTTGTTTGGGCGCATGCCGTTGCGTGGTAAAATGATGAGCGACCACACAAGCCCTAAGACAAGAAATCCCATGGTGTAAAATAGGCCATTATCCTGGGGAACAAGATATGGTGCAGGTCTTTTATACCAAGCTCCAAGAAACAATGAGATTCCCAAGCCTGCGAGTGTGTTAAACATAGGACCAGCATAGCACCCAGACATGGCAATCTGCACACCCTCCCCACCATTAATCGCCAGTGCTATATTCGACACCAAATCACCCATTGAGTTTCCCCAAGCCAATACAGTTAAGCCAAGAATTGAAGGATTAATTTGGAAAATGACACCTAGAGCCATAAGCAATGCAACAAGCTCATTCGCAATAATGTAGAACCACACAATACTCATAAAGAATCCACCCAAAGCCCATAGCAGTAGAAACTTCCGCGGTGATTCGTCAAATCTAGTGTTCAGATATGCAGTAACACCAAATACAACACCTGAAGCAACTCCAGTAAAATATACAATTTCCTGAGTCACTATACCAGTATCATATTGGGTATTCCACAACAGCGTCAGAAACATGGGTGCCAATGAAGCACTGGCAACAGCGTAACTTTTCGACCAATGTTTCTCTTCAACTATGGGAATTGTCAGGCGTCTCATAACTGTCAGTGGAATGTCCAGCAAACAAAACAATTGCGAACAGAGGGAGGCAGAACGGTTATTCATCATTTCTTCCTCATTCCAGCCCCAAACATATTTTGAGCTCTCCAGAGTCTCCTCGAAGGTCTCATTTGAGAAAATTGCAACACCGGTAGCCCACATCCAGTGAGGCACCTTATTCTGGAGATGTGGCACATCACTCTCAAAATCAGACTTCAGGAGTGGTGCATTAACAGATTCACCCTCTTCACTTTGTTCAGAAAATATACTTCCTTTAAGAGGAAGCAAAGGTGTTACAGCATCTAATTTCAGTCTCTTAGAATATTTTCTCAAAACCTCATTAGCAGCAACTGCAATGGCATAAACCACATAAATTGAAACAAATGCTATTGCAACTCCAACAGTCACCTCACCAACAATCAAAATAATGCTTAATGCAACCAGAGTAAACAGGAAGAAACATATATCTCTAACAAAACATTTCCTATCGATTTGGACCCCTGTATCAGCTATGGAAAGAGAGATAGCACCCACAACAACACAGGTAACAAAGACAGCTCCACCTAGCACACTATTCAGACCCACTTCACCCACATCCTTACCCACAAAAGCAGCAATGCTAGCAAAAACATCCGGAGCTCCGTTCCCCAATGGCAATAAAGAAACACCAGCAACAGTTGGGGGCAACCTCAAAAGAATGGAAAGCTTCTCCAAGGATCGACAAAAATAATCAGCGGCAGTATTTCCCAAGAGATAAAACAGAGTAGCTAGCCAAATACCAAAAACAACATAACCCAAAACAGCAAATCCTTGACACCCACAATAGAAGAACCTAATGTAATCAAATAACCCACCGGCACTGCACTCTGGATGAGAAAACAAATACTCACATCGACTTCTATGACCCTCATGTTCATACAATCCGTGACATAATTTAGGATCACCAGCTTCCAAAACACTCGTGCCATTGGTCGTAATATTAACACCAATTTCAGCCATTCTCCTGCCTCTGAAGTCCTGTTTCGAGACAGGGAACGAACCTGAATTCACAATCAACGAACTTTCCGGAGAATTCCTCTGATTGTAAGACATGAAAAGCAATACCAAGATACAAAATCCATTGAAAATTCCACGGATTCGGGAACGTCCAATCCCCCGAAACCCTCTTGATTCAATCATATTATCTACCCTCTAATAGACCCAAAACAAGGCAACAGAATAGGATCTCGTACAAACCAATACACGAGAAGAACAAGGAAAAACGCGGCCCTTGTGGGAGGGTACCGTAACAGTGTAAAGCAGCAACAAGAGACTGGAGTTTTTGGATAGTTTCCTCGGGCAATTAGATGCCGCGTATCAGGGGATACAAAAAAGATACGACCTTTAACACTATTAGGATTTCGTTACAAGAAAGTAAAGATGAAAACTTTCTTGCACTAGAAAAACAAAAGAAACTTTCTCAGGTTAATTCACATGTGAACCGTTCAGTTGATTGATATTTTATTAAGACGACACCATTACCGCGTATTTCTCAAACTTCATCACCAATCAATGACCAAAGAGCTTGCTTTAGAAAGCCAAATAGTTTTCTCTATTTTTCTTTAACTTGGTCCGTGATGGGCAAAACACTTTATCTATAACTTGTTAGTCTAAATGTCTAATCCATTTGTATTGCAAAGATAACCCCAGCCTTTTGTTTTTTCTGGACTAGATCCTTTGTGCTAGACAATGATTTAAAAACTCGAATCAATTTAGCCAATATAAACGTAAAATTGAACATTTTTTTGTTCACTTTTTAGTTTTCTTATTGAGTTTAACAATATTTATTATTAAAAATTAATCATTTAATTAATTAGTTATTAATTTTGTTTAAAGTTCTCCTTTTTAAATTAAATTTTACGCTTACTTTTAAACTTTAAATTTTTTCTTTTATTAGATAATTTTATAAAGAATAATAAATATAAATAGATATTTCAATATTTTATAAAAATAAGTTTAACTTTACAATCCTTTAAAGTGTTTTCTAGGATTATTTCTCTTTGGCCTTTCTTAGTGAATATATCTTTTTCTAGTCATCATCTTATTACTTAATCAATAAAATCTGTAAATGTTAAATTGATCATCATCAACACCTACTTGAATTTCTGTTGAAGCGTGAGATTTAGGAAAATTCGATAATACGTAACTTTACTCCTATCTAATAGAAAAACTATTTCTGATAAACTCACATGTAAGATCTTACAAAATTATAAATGATAAATGTTAAATTGATATTTCTCAAATAAAAGAAATTTTTTCTTAAAACGCATTTTCCACTGTGTACATTTATATTCTCCATTAACTACAATTATAATTAATAATATTATTAGAATATTTAGATTTAATTAATTAATAATTTTTTATCAATTCTTATATTCTACTCTTTTGAATATTTAACTTACTAATTTTACTTAAACAATAGATCAATTATTAAGTAACAATAGCATAATGTTGATTCTTATTAATTACAAACTACTAACCACAAATTAATAGATAATCAATTATATGAATAAACTTTCATAAAAGTGGAAAAAGAAAACATATATGTGCCACCTAATATTCACTATCAATATGAAATGTCATTAAAAATATTTCTAAAGCATATGTCAAACATCGAATGAATATGTAAACATAAAAAATATAAATTTATAGTACAAGTACTTATAAAAAATAACGACATTTGCGTTTAATTCCATTAATTTTGCATTTGATCCAAAAGATTTCTCCAAAATACTCAAACTAATAAACATGAACACAATACTGGTGCAAGCTTTACTCAATTTAGTCATCTAGTTCATCATCATTTCCTTAAAAATTAAAAACTGCCCGGGAAAGTAACAACATTAGCTTGATCTAATAATCGAGGTCTATGGAATCTTAAATGGTAACAGAACATGTTTTCAATATCACAGCATAGGTTTTTCATTCCCTTTCCCTGTCAAGCTCTGCAATCAATCAACACAAGATAATTTAAGACTATAAAGCAGTTCTGATTGCTCAGCAACTTTAGTCACGTTCACTTATGGCAGTCAAATGTTCATCAATTTCCTCAGTGGATAGCGCTCTGAAAACGCGATCACCTTCCCTCACAACTCCCACCTGGCAAACCATCACATATCTATGTGAAGAACTGTGGAAGATTACGAAGTATTTTTAAAAATTCTTTAGTAGCATTACTGCACTATAAGACTACGTGTGTTGCAACATGTCATGACATGCCACAACAAACATTGACAAGATCAACCGGAAGTGTGACAGTGGCGAAATCTGTATCATGCTCATGGAACTTTACAATTCCAACTATCTTCAGCATGGAACATCTTATTTCTCTTAATGGGCATACTGTGATACCATTTCATTACAATATTAGATACGCTAGGAAGACAATTACCTCTATCTCAGTGGCCTTGAAGTCCTCCTGAAGAACAGATTGCAGAGCAGATATGGCAGTCTGCAGTAAAGCAAAATTGATAGGTATTAGGACATTTATACAAAATTCAACTGAGAACCAATATGAAAGGAAGCACTCATATAACAGAGTAAAACAGATAAGTTGCTCTTAGCAATAAGTGTCAATTTATCAACATTTTAAGTTGTGGTATAATATAAAACGAAAATTTACTGATTCAAAGAAAGGTAAATCAAATAGCACAAGAAAGAAGAAGCTTAGACTGGGCTGGGATTTTCCACATAGCCGATCTCCCCACAACCAGAATAACACATCAAATGTAGTGACCCGGGTCTAGCCCAAGTCCCCTACCGGTAGTGACCCGAGTCTCTGCCCAAGTCCACTACCTTCAGTA
>JAOQMM010000008.1:1884530-1897255 GCA_027563515.1 Erythroxylum platyclados | reverse complement strand
CTACACTACTCTACATGTTTCATGTACAAGATGCACCTTTCTACAATGTTCTACAAGCTTCTACATACTTCCATAGTCTTCCACCATGTTCTAGAAGCTTCCAGGGTCTTTCATAAGCTTCTAACACATTCCAGAAGCTTCTATAAGCTTCTATCATATTGCAGAAGCTTCCATAAGCTTCTACCATATTCCAGAAGCTTCCAGAATCTTCCATAAGATTCCAACATGCTCTAGGAGACTCTTTTGGGCTCCAAACCTCATCTTGTGGGCTTTAAAACATGCGGAACGTGACATTAGACGTAGGGTTTTTAGAGATATGAAACTAGCGGTGCTTTAAAAATTAGTTGTTAATTAGTATTAAACAGGTATAAAATTAGTTTAAATGTCAAAAAGTTTAATTAGTATTAAATAGGTATAAATTAAAGAATTTAAAATATAATTAAAAGAGATTTTCGTCAAAAAAATTAAGTTTAATTAAAAAAGAGTTATTAAATAAAAATTAATTAATGCATTTTAGTTTATAAGAATTTATTCATTTAAAAAAAACCGATTAATTAATAAACTGATTGATTTTTAATAACAAGACTTATTAAAATAAATTAAACCAGAAAATTAAAAACTAAATCAAAAAGTTGGTCAATTTAAGATTTTTACAGATAAATCGGTCAAAATAGTAAAATTTTTAATCATTGATATGCAAGGAGACCAATGATGTAAAAATCAGACTAAACTAACCGATTTGACTGAATTAAGTACAAACTGGACTAATTTTTAGTTTAGTTTTTACTTTTAACGGTTATCAATGAACACCAATCGGTTAAATAATAAACGGATTGATTTTCTCTAACCTGTGAATTGGATGCATCTTCCAAAGAGTTTATGGTTAATGTCAACTCAAGCGAAGAGTTGGGAATGACAATTGTGGAGGAGGACGATAGTAGTGGTGGTTTGCATTAGAAAGATGAAGCCAAATGACACAGAAAAAAATCAAGAAGTAAGATAGATAATGGCAGTAGCGGTGGCGGTGGCGGTGGTTTGTAGTAGAAAGATTTATAAAAAAATAAAAAAAGAAAAAAAATCAAGAAGTTGGACGACGATGGTAAGCAAAAGGCCAAAAATAGTAAAAAAGAAAGCAAAACAAAAAAGAGAAAGATAGATGATAAGTGCCAATAAGTGAAGTGAAAATACCAATTTACAAGAGGAAGGCTGGCTGAGTAAAAGAGACCCAATTGTTTTTTTAATTGGGGAGGGGGGGAGTAGGAGACCCTTAACTAAAAAATAGGAACATTCCATGGCCATGCCACGTCAATACAGTCCTCAAGTAAGACATTTGACAAGTTACTAGGAATTCCTGGAAGCAGGTGGTAGCCAAGTGGGAAGTTCAGTGCGAAGTTTGCCAAAGCGTCTGCTGGTCGGTTACCATCACAGTACGTATGTAGAACGCGGACACTCCACTGGCGATTGAGAAGGCTTTTGATCTGCTTAACTAGGAGAACAAAGTTATCATCTGCAGAGTGCGACAGTAGAAGGGTGTCAACTACCGTCCTATTATCAGATTCTATGACCACTTGTCTGAATCCCAGGTGCCAGGCGGTGTACAACCCATAGTACGTGCCTCAGAGCTCTGTGACAAAGGGTGAGCATCTTCCAATATTAACCGTGAAGCTGGCTCGCCAGCACCCCATATCGTGTTGTAGTAGACCTCCTGCTGATGCAAGCTGAGACCTGCCCTTGCATGCACTGTCTGTGTTAATCTTCAGCCAGCCGGGCGGGGGAGGCTGTCATCCTATAAGTGTGTCTTGTTGACAGATAGGATTGCTATCCTGACCAAGTAACATGTTGGTGAAATTGATCTCCTTAGACTTTGCCAATATGTGGGCTATGACAGAGTCCTCCGAGGCATAAATTGACGAGTTAGTACTATTTCAATGAACCTTTTTTTTCCTTTCTTAACATTTTGCAACGAAAATTTCCAAAATTTATGTTTTTTAAATATTTTAAAAACTAAATCAAAGATTAAATTGATAAGGTAAGAAATTTATGATTTAAAAGGTTTAATTAGTATTACACCATTATAAAATAAAATCGATTAAATATTTTATAAAATTAAAAATTTTAAAATAAGATTAAAAATTATTTTTATCCATCAAATTTTAATTAAAAATTTGATAAAATAAAAATAATTAATTAATATTGGTCTATAAAAATAATTAATTTACAAAAAATTAAATTATTAATTAATAAAGTTATTCATTGTTAACAGTATAAGTTATTAAAGTAAATTGAATTGAACCGAAATGTTGACTAATTTAAAATTTTCACTTCTTATTTATTATAAACTGACTTTATAGCGTTTAATATCGATTAAATCTTTAAATTTTAAACATTTTCTTATATCGGTTCGATATCCGGTATGGTTTTTAAAATATTGAAGGAGACCTTAACTCGTAAATTTTTTTCAATAGATCAGCTAAAAAAGAAGATAAAATATTTTTAAAAAATAATATCCAAATATATAAATAAATAATTGTATGAATAAATTAATTAATATTAAAATCAAGTGAAAATAAAAGTAAGAAAATAAATAAACAGACAAGAAAAATAAATAAGTAAATAGAGCAAACAAATAATTCAAAGAAAAATCGAAATAAATAAAAAAATAACTAAAGTGATAAGTATTACAGGATTACAAAGAAAAGTATTTAAACTAGATATAAAATACAAGAATCTAAGTAAAATATCTAAAAATCTTATTGTAAAGCTACACATATAATGAAATATTCTCATCTTCGCACTATTAACGTATGACTATGCACTTGTTTGATGGGATAATACTTGACCTTGTAAAGTATGACTAACTTAATTACTAAACATAATACTTTATCTTTTAATTTAAGTGATATCTTTTTGTCATATAAAGCTTTTGATGTGTCCTTCTATTTAAATTACTCTGGTTTAATAGATTGACCTATTTCGTCATTTATATGATGTATGAAATATACTTAAAACAAATTTTTTGTAGTATAATTTTGGAACCATTCTTTATCTTTACATTGAATGCAAGTATATGACTCAAAAAGATACACTTTATGTATTTAGTTATTTTACTCAATTTAAATCCTCTCGACTTTAACCTATTTATCTAAAGTTTTAGTTTGACTTTAATACTCTTTTTTATTTCATCTATTAAAATAATATCATTACCAAAAAACATATAATAAGACACATTTATTTGCATATTATTTAGTAAGTTTATTCATAACTATTACAAATACGAAGAGGTTCAATGAAAATTCTTAGCATAGTACGATCCTGATAGAAAAATATTTTGTATTTTCTAGTGTCATTCTTACTTTAGTTTTAACACTATCTTTAATAAGCCGTTGATTTCATATAAACTCTTTTAACTTTTAAATACTTTTACATTACTTCTTTAGAAATCACTCTGTTATTTTACCAGCTGATGTGGTAGAGGTCATCATCAACTACTGTTAGTTAAAAACATCCAAGTTGTACAAAACTTTGATGAATCAGAGAGTCATGTTCTGGCATTTCTAGGTTTCTCCTCGGACGTTGTAGCCACCCGCGTAAGGTTAAGGCGAGTCGGTCTCAACATATTCTACTGAAGTTTAGACTTCCAAAGTCTTCTTGCTCTTGATGCGTGAAGTTACTCTTTTGGAGTGACCCAAACCCACGTGGAGACTGGAGAGTGCTTCCGTCGTTCCAGATCATGGCATATTGGACAGGTCACCACCATTTGTGCATTATCATCGTGTTTTGCAACTCTCGATTGGTTTCGTTTCAAGTACGGTAACTCAGATTAGTTTTGAAATTATCTTAATAATATTATGTTAAAATTTTTACATATAAACATTGTTTAACTGTTATTACATTATAATTTAATAATTTAGTTTAATTCAACGTAAAGTTTTTAATATAATAAAATATTTTATAATAGATTAAAATGTAAATAAATATAATATCAGAAAATTGTTATTTGAAAACGACGAAAAGGTTCATAATATAAAATAATAAAATATTATTTAGATGAAAGATTTATAATAAAATATAGTGTAAAGTTATTTATTATTTTACATCCCATCCCAAATTTTTCATATCGGAGATTTTTTATTTTTACTGTTTAGGATATAATAAAATGTAATATAAACCCTTCCTTTCTATTCCATTCAATTTTATTACATTGTAAACTTTCTTTCTAAATAATGAAATAATATTACATTATATTCTATTTCATATTCTATTAAACATAGTCTTAGACCCACATGTTATCTTTATATTTGATTAAGTTCAATGTAAAGTTAATGAGTTGATTACATTGAGAAAGAAATTGATTACACTAAGAACAAAGAAAAAGAGTTGATTGGATTTACTATTTAGGATAAGGATCAATGATCAATCCAAAATAAATTAAAGAAAAGCTTTCTTTTCTTCAATTAATTATGGCATCAAGAAGTGGGCGTCACATCACAACCGTATGACATAAATTCGTGGATGAGCGAAGAACTCGAACGTTAAGGCATCAACTAATTACGTTGCCACGTCGGCTACACTCCCTACAAGCTCTCCCATGCTCTGTTCTGTCGATCAGTACAACCAACTCTCGACACGCAAACTAACCTCGGTCGGCTGACACGCGTCTTGTTGTGATTTGCTGTTGTGAACTGCCTTTTAGCTGTCTCAGCCCGAGAGTAACGGATTTGTGTAACAATAAGAAAATAAAAAATAAAAGATTAATAATAAACTCTAACGTCTCTCATTTTCTCTCACTAGCTGTCTCTCTCTAACCTACAAATTCCAAGAAAAGTAACGCGGACATTGCAAGAAGAAGAAGAAGAGGAGGAAGAAGAAGAAAGCTTAAAGCTAGCTTCGTAGGGATTCCTTTCACCCTGCTCTCTCTATATTCCTCTTTGTGTTGTTCTTTTCGTAACCACGTCCATTAACACAGACACACACGCACCTATATATATCGAGTTGCTTGTTTGGTTTCTATTTATATACGGATATGGCGGAGGAATTCTCGAAGGCGGTAGAGGACGGGCTCAATCTGTCCAAAAGGATATACTTCGGCAAGGACAGAGCCGTCGCTCCGCCGAAGCCTTTGCCGGCAATGGAGAAATCGGCCGAGGCATATCTGCCGAAGGCGCCCATGGTATACGCGGTTATTTCCAATCCGGCGATTGTGGATAATCCCGATTTGCCAAGCTACCAACCCTACGTTCATGGTCGGTGTGATCCGCCGGCGCTTATTCCGCTTCAGATGAACCGGGTCGAGCTGGAGGTGGATTGTTATCTGGATACTGTGGTTGTGAGGTTGAGTGGAATGTGGCGGGTTCATTGCGTTATGGGGAGTAAGAGCTGTGATTGTCGTATCGCGATCCCTATGGGCGAGCAGGTGCACTTGTCAAACTGTTGTGTTTTTATTTTCTCAGTTTTTGGAGTTTTTATTGTTTTAACATTGTTAAGATAGAGAAAAGTTGGAAAGAAGAAAACTTTAATGGCTAAAACTTGAAGGACTCTTGTTTCAAGCATTTGAAAGTTGACCACTTGGGTTTGGCTTGGTGATATGAGTTAGATTAACTCGTATCATCGACTCGATTCAAATCCTGTAGGGTGAGCCATGTTAAGCAAATGGAGTTACTAGTTTCTTAATACAAAAACTTATTCAAGTCTTTTCCAGTAGAAAGTGAAAGCTTTTATGGAAGATTATTTTGTTACTTTTTCCTTTTATAATTTTGCTGAGAAGTTCAAGCTTGCTTAGTTCATGTTCTCAAGCGTTATATTATCTGGCTAACAGGGTTCAATTCTAGGTGTTGAGACGGAGATTCCTCGAAGGTCGTACTCTACTGAAATGATTGCAATGGAGAAGATAAGAGATGGGGGAAAGGAAGCTCGACCTGAAAATGGAGGCTATTTGAAGTCCAATATATTTACCATGATCGTACCAAAGGTTTGTTTTGCTAATCTGAATTGTTTCACAAAGTCTGGTAACTTGAACCAATTGCTTCCGACTCACTTGTCTTTCTATGATTCAAGGTTGATGGAGGTTCCAACCTTTCAATTAAAGTTAGTTGGGTGCAGAAATTGTTGTATCAAGAAGGGCAGTTCTCGTTGGTCATTCCATTCAGTTTTCCAAATTACGTCACTCCTGCAGTAAAGTTAGCAAGAAAAGAGAGGATTCAATTAAACGTGGACTCTGGTACTGGGACTGAAATTGTGTGCAAGACAACTAGTCATCCTTTAAAGGTCAACATTTGTTAATTGCCTGTATTACTTCATTTAATTACCAATAGCCAGCAATTGACTTCGTTTTTCCTTGTTATTTCCAGGAAATAAGACGTGAGGTGGGAAAACTAGGTTTCTTGTATGAAAAAGAAATTCTCACTTGGACAAGCGCCGACTTTGCTGTAACATATGCAGTAAGAATTGTATCATGTTATGTTGAGTGAATTAAATTGATTCATAAGACATGCTTGAGCATCTTAGGATTGGGGTTTTTATTACAACATATTTTGTGCTTATTTAGGTACCTTCAAGTCATACATTTGGTGGTGTTCTATTGCAATCTCCATCTGTTGATGATGCTGATAAAAGAGAGATGTTCTGCGTCTATCTGTTTCCAGGACAGCAGAGCAGGAAGGTTAGTTCAGTGTTTGCTCAATCTCGCAGTTGCTCTGCTGATTGCCTATTCTATACTGTAGTGGTCCTCATCTTAACTAATCTGATAGGTGTTCAGAAAAGACATAGTATTTGTCATTGACATTAGTGGAAGCATGGAAGGAGGACCACTTGAGAGTACAAAAAATGTGTTATTTAATGCCCTCAACGAGCTTGATTCAAAAGATTCATTCAACATTATTGCATTTAATGGAGAGACTTATCCCTTTTCATCCTCAATGGAGTTGGCAACTGAGGAATCCGTTGAAAGAGCTATGGAGTGGATAAATGCAAAATTCATTGCTGGAGGGGGCACAAATATCTTGCTTCCTCTAAATCAGGTCATCTTTCACTTATTATTTCAAGATTTGTCAAGACATGTCCTTTGCTTATCTGTTTATACATAAATTTATCTTATATGTTACTTTAAGTGAATGTTTGTACGCCAGAATGCTCTGCAACTAACAAAGTCTAAGTCATCTTCCAGGCTACAGAGATGTTGTCCAGCACTCAAGGTTCAATTCCTATTATCTTCCTTGTTACTGATGGGAGTGTCGAAGATGAAAGACACATTTGTGATGTAATGAAAAGTCGTGTAACTGGAGGAGGTTCGACATGTCCCCGTATATACACCTTTGGGATAGGTACTAGCTCTTTATGTTGCATTTTCTAAACAATTTAGCATCTCTTTCTTTTCAGTTCTTTAAATATATATAACAAACAAGATTTATCTAGATCACGAGTTTATGTAAGAAACATTTCCATATTAATAGACAAATTATATATGTATATATATATACACATATTCCGACAATGGAATTTGAACTGTTCTTATCATGAGCTTCTTGTACTGTGTGAGAAAGGGGCTGATTAAAGTCCTGATGAAGGGCATTTTCAAATAGTCACTCTTCCTATTCTGTTTATTTCAGTTACAATTTCTCCAAGTTATGAATGGCTTGTTTTTACATTTGAGCTTAATTCCAACAATTTCAATATATACAGGTTCATATTGTAACCATCACTTCCTCAAAATGCTCGCAATACTTAGCAGGGGACAACATGATGCTGCATATGATGTAGGTCAGTTCTTCTCTCTAGACTTATTCTTCTTCTTTCTTCAGGGGGATGGGGAGGAGAAGATCTCATCATGGTCAATTTTGATGAAAATTTATGCTGGCCCTATGTTTGTTAAAAATGAGATAACCTTATGTGTGAGATGAATATGATTATTGATACAGTTGGATAAATTGTCAAATGAATGATGTTTTCTTAACATTCTTTCTGTTTTTGTTCAGACATGGTTGAGTCTCGAATGCAGAAGTTATTAAACCGAGCTTCATCCACCGTTGTTGCGGATATAACCCTCAACACATCAGATGATATTGATGTTGAGGTGTGTGGAATCATCTAAGCTTTTCTCTTTCAACCTTATCATGGCGGTTTACTTGCTTTGCCCATGCCTATTGTATCACATCCATACCTGTGCTTCCACCAACCTACGTTCCATAGGTTGACAATATATGATGTTTTCCCTTATTTCAAATTATTCACCTGCTTTTCCTTTTCGAAATCCTTCTCTAATACATGAATTTACTGCTTTATAACCATCTTAATTTCATTTACTCTGTTTGTCTTTTTTTTTCCAGGTTTTTCCCCAATTCTGCCTTCAATATAACCAATCTGCTTCATTGTATTTACTCAATTAACATCTTATGACTGATCTGTGTGAGCTTATTTAAATTCCTCTACAATCTCTTGTAGGTATATCCTTCCCGCATTTCTGACCTTTCATCCAATAGTCCACTGACTGTTTCGGGGAGATATCATGGAACATTTCCCGACTTTCTTAAACTTAAAGGTGTATTAGAAGATTCGACTAGTCTAGTAATAGACTTGAAGATACAAACGGTAGAGGACATGCCTTTCTACAGGGTAAATCTCATTGACATTTAATATTGCCATAGTTTATAACCCCAGGAGTGCCTGGCCTCCCTTATTCGCAATTATCATTTTAACATTTATCTGTTCAAACAGGTTCGGTTCCTCTTAAAATGTAGTAAAAGTAAATATTTTCTCATGTAAATAGCTTAAATTTCTCATCCATTTGTTCTAAAGATATCATATTTTGCCTCATGTGACAGGTATTTGCAAAACAACAGATTGATATACTAACAGCCCAGGCTTGGTTTACGGAAAATAAACAGCTTGAAGAAAAGGTTAGTGCTGGTTATTTTTGACGTTACTTCTCTTTTCTGTTCCTTCAGTGAACAGTGTGGAAGTTTATGATGTCAAATGTAGGATTAGTTCTTCCATATATATGCAATGTCTTTCACCTTTCTCATTCTTTCCTCCCCATATTCTGCAATCTACATTTTTACAATGCCTTTCTAAAGATCTAGCATAATTCTTCCACATTTATTTTTAACTGCATGATTATTTGGCTTCCTTTTATGAAAGTCCTTTTTCTTCCCAGGTTGCCAAAATAAGCGTTCAGAGTGGCATCGCATCTGAATATACCGCTATGGCAGTACTTGAAAGAGTAAATCAAGCCACAGATTCTCCTATAGTACAAAAGGTAAATTTTGATTTAGAACACAGCAACTTCTTTCTACTTGGGCACTATGTTGTGAACCTAAACTAATCATAAAATCTGTGTGTGAACAGGGTTCAAAGAAAAGTGATTCACATAAGGTGGAACCTAGCCAGAGAAGAATTTATTTACTACAGAATCTGATTATTGGTTTTGGCAATGTGGCTGCAACTGCTGAGAACATTCCTCCAGGAAATGGAGAACCAAAGTTGCCTGAGGCTGCTGAAGTCATTATTAAAGCAGCATCAAATTGTTGTGGAAGCCTGTGCAATAAATGTTGTTGTATGTGCTGCATCCACTGCTGCTCCAAGATGAATGATCAATGTGCCATAGTATTAACACAGTTATGTTCTGCACTAGCATTCTTTGGCTGTTTTGAGTGTTGTTCAGCAATTTGTTGTTCCGATGATGGGAACTGAGAACTTGTTCTTAGTTTCTCTAGTGTTGTACATTTCGCCAAAAGTTGTATAGGGGTTAAACGTTTCTTGAATCTTTGCTGGCGCATTAACTCTTACTGCCTGTTGATTCTTCCTTATACCAAATTCCATGTAGTGATAAATATCCACTTTCTACCTGTCCCGGTCTATGGCATAAAACTTTTACAAAACCATTGATCACACAAATTTCACTGGTACCAATCATTATCAAGAGGTTTAAAAAATAGTTCCAAAAGTTTCGATTTTATCTTACAGATGACGCATCTTCAACATGTTCATCCACTACAATTTCCGACTCTTCTGCATGATTTGAACCCACCATTCTCTGGTGAAAAGTCTCTTGGATCTTTGTAACACCCTTCTCAACAGGGCCAACAGCTTGATTTATTGTCAACACAACATCTCTGAGGACCTGTGGTCAAAGATCAATTTTAGTGCGCATCTACCTTCATCTAACTTTGAAAAAACAAATCAGAATATCATAGTACTCACAGATTGGCCGCCCTGAACGACAATGTCCTGAAAGCTCTCGGTGACGTTTGTTCCAGGAGCCTCAAACTGAACTACTTCTTTTTCAAGAGTTGCCGGCTTTTCCTCATCACCCTCCTTTAACTTCAACTCTGCTGTAGTTCTCTCACATGTTACTTCACCATACTCAGAAGCTGGAACGAACTGATAAGGTTCCGCTGAAAAGACAAAGACATGAGCCACAGCTGCAATGGCCATCTGCAAAACCATTGCAAAGAGCTCATATAATCATGGCAGACGAACAATAAAATTAGAGCAAATAAAAGATTAAAAGATCTAATATAAATCACCATATTGTCTACATCAAAAAGATGAAGAAACGTAGAGGAGTTTTACATAACTAAGGCGATCTTACCTCTATACAAATCAAAAAATCTTGCAGTGCTGTTTGGAATCTTCCTTCGTTAGACAGTAATCCAAATGCACACAGTAAGGCAATGCCCACGCCTTGCCACCATGTAGCAAACACAATGGCTTTGAAGCTGATGAATTTTGCAAGCGGCTTTATCGGTTTAAGCTTTTCATGTGTGACATTGTAGAACTGCACAAGGCAATATAATGCCCACATCTGACTGAAGTTTAATACTACAGCAATGTATGGGTACCTGCAAGAGGAGAATTGTGGGAATCAGCACAGAAGCAGAGGGAAGTAGTTTTTGTTTTTAGATGTTACATCAGATGCTTCTTTGTAACAACATGGAGGTATGACAGAAGGTCCATACCCGTAGTGCCAGTTGAATTCACCATCGCCGTAGACTCCAAAAAGCGTCAATATGAACGCTAAGAATGCACAAACAGTCTTGAGAATCATCTAAGCTAGCCAAAAAAGACAATAAATGTTTGATCAAAATCATGAATCATGATTCAGGCATATAAAGTGGCAAAGTTGGTAGCTTACATACTGAACAAGTCCAAATCTTTCCACTGCAAACAATCCACTTCCGAGGGCAGATGGTCGGAGGAAAAAGTTGACGAATGACCTTTGTCGTACACCGCGAGATTCATCTTTTCCTTCTACCAACGGCTTGCTGAGCTTCTTCTGCGATTCGTTCTCGAGCAATTCTATGACTCTTCTTTCTCCGCCTAGCATTTGATTTCATTTCATGGAAGTTTTATACACCAACATCAGTTGGGAAGCAAGCTAATTCAGTGTTCATAGCTAGCAATAATACAACAGAAATGAATGAAACAGAACTGAAGTAGAATTAGTCTTCATGAACCCCCAAATCTGTTATAATAATAAGTAATGCTGCGCCTACATTGCTGACTAAATCTATAAAATGATCAACTTCGTATGGAACTATTATCGAGTCTGTGAAGACAGAAACTTTGTGACAGTTTCTGAATGCAAGTACATAGGATTAACGATATCCTTGGAAGCAAGTCCTGGAAAAAGAAGCTTACCCAGACAAGCAACCAAATATCTCCCGAAAGAGTACAACGCAAATGCCTCGTAGCAACTTCTTAGAGTGTCACAAGCAAGAGACAATTTGGGATTCCACAATGAGATAACCTGCACCAGAAAACAAAAAGAGCACGATATCGTGACTCTCACATAAGAACAGCTAAACTAAACTAAGACAGAGTTGACAATCTGACAAAGAAATTTAGAACATAGGATCTTACTGACTCAGTAGCATAAGCAGGAACCATGAAAATGACAGCAACAACCCATTTTTGTTCCTGGAAAAGCAGTACTAAAATTAAGAAATCCTGCTTCACCATTTGAGATGATTGAAACCAAAGAGTCAGTAAGCATATAGAATAAGGGCAACGAAGAACAAACCTCAGGATTAGTGTATGATCTGAGATGTTGGAGAATGAGAAAGAGGGAAAGCGACACTGCAACTAGTGCAAAGCATCCCCCTATAATGACAGCTGGTCTGTGCAAATCCAAGTAAGTACCTTCTATATTGGGCACATAAATTGACGCCATATCCATTCCACTTCAACCCCACAATGCAATGCCTCTACATGAGAACTCCGTCGAGGGAGAGAGAGAGAGTCAGGAAGTAAGTCATGACGACCAAAGCACAAAAAGGGTTGTTTGAGGGCAATCTTATCTACGTCAACTTGTTACAGAAAAGTATAAACCTTTGCACCCGAATGTACCAAATGTATGATCTTTGGTGTGGATTGACACAGGGAGATGTGATGACAGGTCGGTTCCGCGCGAGTGCATTGCATTTGAAGTTGACACGTTTGCATGGTTGCTCATCAAGCAGCGGCCAAGGTAACACGTGTTTTGTTTCTGTTCTAACAAGCCAAATTTGGTGCTTTTCCAAATCATGGATCTATGAATCTTATTACTTATCTACATACACTTCATTTCATATCAAATAGAGATTTTATTCAAAAATTAATACGATATTATATAAGCTTGTGATAAAGCTGCTTCATACTAGTTCATTAAAAGAGACTGGTGAAATACCTAAACTAAATTTAGAAATACAATTTACTAATCAATCACTACATAATTTGACTTATCTATAATA
>JAOQMM010000008.1:1857079-1871508 GCA_027563515.1 Erythroxylum platyclados | reverse complement strand
CATTGCACGCTGCTTGAAGCTCGTTGGCGCATTTGATGGATGTGCCTGGAAAGGATGATGCAGAAATAAACATAAAAATTGAAGCTCCAAGTCCAAAAATAAAAATTGAAGAAAATGTAATAAAATCAGGTACTTGGATGCTCAGGGCTTGAGGCCATTTTGATATATAAGGAGCTTGCATTTCTAAGCGAATCCTGACAAGCTTGGAAATGCGCTTACTGGGTACCAAGTTTTGCAATTCCTCTTCAGAGTCAATTCTATCAATAAACTTTTGCAAGCATTCATCCATGAAAAACTGAACGATAAAACAACATAAAAAATTTAGAATCACATATAGGGATGATCACTAGTACCATCTTACAAAGAAACTGAAGCACTATGGTTGCTAAATAGCTAAAATAGTCCTCCATGGTAGACAAATTACTAGTATAAATATACCTGATAGTTTATTCAACGTAGCCAAATAGCAAAACCAGCCAATGAACTAGGAAATTGCAGTTTGCAAACCATGAAAAAGGATACATCAACTAACCGCCACTCAAGCTAAAGCTTAAATACATATCTAAATTCATGGATAGTGAAAAAAGAAAGTATAAACAGTTAACAGTAGAACTTGACGTAAAAGCACCTCAACAAGTGCAGCTTCTTTCCTAGGAAAAGATCCAACAATTGAAGGGGACACTCCCACATCCCTTGCACCTGCTATCATCGCTTCTTCACCCCATCCCAAACTCAACTGCATCCATCCAAAAACACAACTTTAGAAGAAACATAGACTATGCACTGTCTGATTTGCACTAAAAATTGTCTTCAATAGCAAGTTATTTCAAGAAAATTAAATTTAAAAAGAAGAAAATAAAAAAAGAACAAATCCTTTCCCAACTATTCATGAAGGGGTAGGTTTTGAAGGGAATAGGAGAGATACATACCACGTGTTGAAGTGAGGCTCGAAGCACACGAGCTTGCTCTTCCTGGTATTCAGCTCTAGGCCTCTGCCTCTCGCGGCGAAGAGTCTCCTCGGCAGTCGATTGATTCGAGGACGACGTCGATGAATTGGACTGAGGATTCACGGTCTCCACGCGTTGATTAGGGTTTTGATCAGAGTGTGACTGAGGAATCGTTGAAGTGGTGAAGCGAGAACCGGCGGTGACGGTATCGCGAAATCCCCGCAGAGCGTAGTCACTGCCATTGAAGGTTGCGCCGTAGAGCAGTCGCCGTGCAATCGTCCTGTACATTTTGGCCGCCACTGAGAGTTCTGTGACTCTGAATATGGTGATGTGTGGTAGTGAAGAAGACGGTTAAAAACAAACAGTGTGGACTGCCACGTGGATGAGCCAGGGAGTCCCGCGTGTTCATTTAGCTGCCACCGGAGAATCTCTCTTGCCAACCGCACACGCTAAGCACATGCCAGTTTTGAAGTTGGAGTACGACGTAGTTTTGAGTGACCTAATCTGATATTCTAATTTCCTCTTTAGACATGAAATCCTCTTATGCTGATAGCTTGTTCCAATCCTGTTTTCATCCTAATAAAATGTTGTTTTATATGTATTTAGATATAAAACTATGTCATATTGAAACAAAAAAAGGTTGAAACTGGTTAATAGAAGTAGAAGATTTGACTGTCATTTTTACTCGTGAAAATAATTCTTATATTGATCGAAAAGATTTTTAAAAAAAAAGACTGTGATTTTTTTTAATTAATTTTCCATTAATATCACTCAATATTAAGAAGTTAAAATTCATTAGAAATCATTGTAGTTTTCATTATTTTATGAAGAAGTTAATTACTTTAGTATATAACTCTCTTTGTTAATAAATAGTAATAATTTACCATTGGACTTTATCAGATAGAGTAGTTTTCTTACTCTTATCAGTTTTATAAATATTATAAAATAAATAATTTTCTATAAGAATATAATAAAGAATAATAATTTAATTGCCCTTGTCAACTTTGGAATATTACAAAATAAATTAATTCCCAATAAAAATTGCAAGTTTCAAAATATAATCTATTAAATTATAAAAAACCCTTTAAATTCTTAAGTATTTAATCATAATTTGACTCATTCAAAATAAGCAAGATTTTATTTTTATAACAAACTCTGATCTTATAAATAAAAAATAAATATGATAAATGATTATATCAAATAATTAAAGTATTTTGTTAACTACGATAAAAGAGGATTGAATTATATCTATAATTAATAAACCAAATTTGATTTAAAAGAGCTCAAGTTAAATTTGATTTTTAGTATTCAAATTATATTGATATAAGTTTGAAATTAGGCTTAATAAAATTTTTAATTTAATTAATTATAAAAAATCAACTCAAACTAACTTAAAATTAACAAGTTAAAATAAATTTTGATTAGCCTCAACTAAAATATATTTATCAAATTTAAAGACTAAGCTTAAAATTTTAAGTTTATATTATCTATCTGTTGAATCTAAAGATTAAACTTAATTTAATTTGGCATAGGTGTTGAAAAGAAGGCCAAACATTTCCTGCCACAAATTTTGATCTTTCCAGAGTTAAAACAAATATACCAAAACTATGAATAGAGGGTTACAAGACTAGTGTACATGAGGGGGAACGAGTCCCTAAAAATAAACCTGAAAATTAGGGGCGGAAAAAAAGAATCTTTTAGATTAAATTGACCTCCAAACATCAACTCCACGATCTAGTCACCAGGCCTATGTGGAATGAGCATTTCCTGGAAAAGGGTCCTAATGTGACATTCCTGAGGCCAAGCCTGCAGATACAGTTTCCGAGTGATTTTCCCTGAAGAAGATCTGATTAGCTTGAAGGAATAGCAAGCAAGTCCCAAGCATGGAATTCTGGGGAGAAAAAGGCTACAAAAACAACTCAATTTGCCTAAAATGAACTTTGTACATTTCCAATACTTTGGTTGATATATGCTCACTCCTATACGCGAAAATGCTTGGTCTTCTTCTCGCGCTTCCTTCCCTAAGCTTTGGAACGCAGCTATGTATAATCTCTGTGAACTTTGTTAACGGTGATCACGCATAACTTTCCAATCTCCCAATAGGTAATCCAAAAATCTGCAGTATACGAAGTTTTTTAAGGAAGTAATGGACATGGATGCTGAAGACCTGTCCTACAATTCTTGTCAACCCTAAAATGCAACTATGTACCAACCTATATAACATGTTTACCGATGCTTCAAACCTGTGCTTCTTCTACCCTCCTAATGGCCTCCTTCATTTCTAACCGTTGCATAGTATCACTTTCAGCACAAGCAGCTCCAATGTGGAGTAGCTGCTTCATCTGATGGATTGAATCTGTATTGCTTGCAAGTTCTGGGTCGATAAATTCTTGCTCTCTTTGCTCGGAAATTCCTTGTTGTGCCCATTGCACAACGTCACTCCCTCCCTTACCGTTGTTGAGGTATTGAGAAGGAAACTTCCCGGTGATGACTTCGAGAATGATGATTCCGAGACAATAGACATCGGACTTGGAAGAAACTTGTTGGCTCTGAACGTACTCTGGGGTTTTATAGGCGAACATAGCTTGCGTTGCATGGCTTGGATTGACTAGCGGATCGAGGGCATAGTCAGTAAGCAGCGGCTCGTAATCATCAGTTAAAAGAACATTGCTGGACTTGAGATTTCCATGCGGAAGGTTATAGCTTTCGTATTCTGAGTAAAGAAACTTCAATCCACTGGCGATTCCCTTGATGATCTTCAGGCGGGTAGGCCAATTCAGACCGGCATGAGAAATTCCACGATCACCTGAAGAAGAAGGACAACATAAAACTCATGTTACTGTAAATTTTTGTATGTGCAGAACACTAAATCCAATGTCTACCAGAAAGGAACTTGGAAAAGAAAAAGCAATGGCAGCGACTTCATACCATGCAAGACATACAATAAGCTGCCTCTAGGCATGTATTCTGAGATCAACAATTTTTCTTCCTTCCTGAAATGGTACGCCAATGGCGTCAAAATATTATTGTGTCTAATCCTCCCAAATCGTCTCATTTCGGCATCAAACATGTCTCTTCCATACATGTTCATCTCTCTCACCCTCTTCACCACCACCGCCAACCCTGTGTTCAACATGGCCTTATACGCAGATCCCAAACTACCATTCCCGAGCACTTCTGCAGCCGCCTTCATCAAATCCGGTAAACCAAACGAACCCTTTTCGTCGTTAATCATGATCAAGTCACCTATGTTGTTCTTGCTGTGATGAGAACCTCGTTTAGACACTTCACCGCCTCTCCGAGTTGATGACTCTTGAGGCCGATTAGTGGAACCATCTTCACGCACTGGCATTGGTTCGTTTAGGTTTTCTTTCTGCAGCATTTTGAAGTCGCCATTTTTATTGTTGTTTGAGAAACATGCTCCAAACAAGCTAATAACTATCACCATTGCTAAAATTGCACCCCCAACGATGTATCTGCCATTACCAGATGTCGAACTTTCGGGTTGAGTGGTCGATGACGGTGTTTCTTGCAAGCCAGTGCACTCTTTGTCAAGCGGTTTGCCACAGAGACCGTCGTTTTCGGCAAAAGAAGAGCCAGTGAACTTGGAATAGCTCGGTGGGATCAATCCTACGAGTTTGTTGTGTGAGAAGTCTAAGGAACTCACCATATCGGGATGTTTCAATGGTGGGATTGATCCAGAGAATTGGTTACCTTCAAGGTGGAGTTCCTTGAGACGTGGCAATTGCAACAATGACTCGGGTATTTTTCCACTCAACTCGTTAGCAGATAACCAAACTTTCTTTAAAGACGTCATGGAGGAAAAGAAATCATTTGGAATCCCTCCAGAAAACTTATTATGAGATAACAAGAGTGACTTTAATGCGCCAAGCTTATTGAATTCCGGGATTGGACCCGAGAATGAGTTGTTCACAAAACTTACGGTCCTGAGGTTACCGAGATTTTGTAAAGCTCCAGCGTCAATAGTTCCTGACAGGCCTAGGTCTGAGAGACGGAGACCTGTGATTACACCACCAAAACAAATGACGCCTACCCATCCTTTTGCACAAGGAGCTGACCCTGGAACCCAATTATTTAAAGCATCGAACTTGGTGAATGATTTTTTGAGCTGGAGGAGAGTTTCTTCTTCTGTCAATGACAAGGATGGATTACACATGCATAGCGTAAGGAAGGTAAGGAGGACTATGCGGCGAACAGCGGCCATCGCAGAGCCGGAAATGTGGAACAGCTCCGGGTAAAAAAGAGCCGCTGTCCGCACAGAATTCTGTTTAAGGTTGTCTGTCTTATGGTAGCTTTGTTTCTTTCTGTTCAACTTCTTCGCTTCGTGAAGATGATGCTTCATGATGTGCGTAGGTATGGGTGTGCGGGCGGCTTTGAGAGAAGGAATTGATGATGAACCTGCAAGGGATTATCTGAGATACTAAGAATAGCAAGAGGGGAGTAACTAGAGAAGGAGAGAATTTGTGGGAATTCGGAGAAAGATACACAGAAATGGAGAGGTCTGCAACAATAGTTGACCTTGTCAAAACATGGGCTCTTTTTTTTTTCCTCTGATGAGATGGCAAAGTTCGCTACTTTCCCGGATTGAACCGTAAGAACTTTCTTAAAACTCAAACTATTAGCCGATGTTGGATTAACCAGATTACAACCCCTCCTATCCTGAAATTTGGTGGTTCGGTTTTAAATATAGGGGTTGTACCTTGGAGGCTAGAAACTGTCACTTGCTTTACGCCATTCTGGAAGTCAAAACTGTATCTAGCAGTGGCTTAAGCCCATCTAAGACAACTTGATGCTGATTGTTCAAGATGGAGACATCCTTAATCTTCACCAAGAAAAAAAAAATCCCAGAAACCAAATTTAACGGGTTCATAATTCAGGTGTACTTATGAGTCAACCAACCAGGCAAAGTATATCTTGTTTTTTCTTGACTTCTTCCTTTGGTGGGTGTGGCTCATCTACTTCATGTTTTTTCAGTTAAATAAACTGATTGCAACTCACCACCTGTTTCACCTAATGATAAAAACCTTCCACCCTCACATTTTTCTCATCAATTTCCAAATTTTCTTACTGGGATGCAAGTGAGTTTGGTTCAGGAAATGGCTCAATACAAGAAGCTGTCTTGCGACGTGGATGGGTTTATAAGACAAAAGTTTTGATTTTTCAGGAGTAAATCGTGAATTGAACTTGTAAATGGAATTGGAATTTATCATTTTATTGACCATATTCTCCGCTATATCTTTCACTACTTCAGCCTATCAGAGAAACGTGTCACCTATTAACATTAGGTGCCAAGGTTCCTCTGTGTGATTTAAGTAACATTATCATCCTCCCATGATTAACCAGTCACTAGTCAATAACTACTGTGATTATTATAATATTATAGAACTGCAGGTCCATAAACACGCTCAAATATTATCTTTTTGAAGTTAAAAGACTTTCTTTTTATGCACTCAATCCGTTCTTCAACGGCAACAACTACAGCGACAGGAACAACAAACCCACCAGTTCCGATTACTAACCTCTCACCCAATCCCCGTCTCTCCCAAAAACTAATAGAAACAATTTTCTCTTTCTTCACTTTTCAGATCCATGTTGAAAAATCCTAAATCTGCAAACTTCCCATGTCGTAAGTTTCGATCTTGTCTCTCTCTGGATCAAAATAAACACTGATACTGAGAGAACTACGAAAACCCAGGAAGGAAAATCATTAAAGTTGCGAACTTTTGCATGTAATTTAACGATGTTAGAGACGGTGACATCACCACTGGGTCGATTCCAGTACCAGAGAGTTGAATTAAAGCGAGTAGCGACTTTTTTGTCTTCCCACAAGACCCTTTTTACGGTTCTGTGGATCGCGGCATTTGCTTCTGTGTTTCTGTGGCAGAGGAATGCGGTTGGTGGAGGTCTTTCGGTGTTTTGGAGTGGCCCAGTTAAGCCGATGCCAAAGTTGAGGCCTGTGGCTTTCAATTTGACGGATTTTGGCGGAGTTGGCGATGGAGTCACTTTGAATACAGAGGCTTTTGAAAGAGCTGTTTCGGCTATTTCGAAGTTGGGGAAGAGAGGTGGTGGGCAGCTGAATGTGCCACCCGGGAAATGGCTCACGGCGCCCTTTAATCTTACTAGTCATATGACTCTGTTTCTTGCTGAGGATGCTGTTATACTTGGAATTCAGGTGATTGTTTTCTTACTAACAGTTTCTATATGTGGAGTTCTGCAGTGCAGTGTGGTTTGATTTTGGGATGATAGCAACTGGTGTCTGTTGATCAATTGTTAATGTTCTGCTATAGCTCGTTTCTGAGCTTGTTTTCATTAGTTGGATCTAAATTGCAAAAGAAAAGTTGCATCAGTCTGAGTAGTGCCTCTGCTGATAGTTTGTTCAAATACTCAAATTCGTGCCTGTTCATAATAGCTGCTTTGAGATTCCTCAGTAGGATGCTAATATACATGAATGATTTCAGAAAGATTGAATGAACCATGTACAATCAAGAAAATACTGGAGGTGTTTCTTTATTTTTTATGCAGTACCTTTTGTTTGTTGCTGTAATTGGCTTTGTGCAGGAAAATTAGATTTGCAGTTGTTTAGTTAATATTTGTAGTTAGTGCTTCTGAGGTGCCTTTTGGCTTATTAAAGTGCTTAAACTAGAAGAGTGAAGAGTGATCAGTGTATATGTGGTTGGGCATGGTCTAACAAATGCATATAGTTTACTTGTGTTAGATTATCGATCATTTTAAAAACTTGAACTGTTATAAACAAGTTTAACTACGGAAATGATTATCTTAGTTTTGTTTGTTCTTATAATTCGGTGACTCGAAGTTCTTTGCTTAATTTGGATTTCTCTTAATGTGTAATATCTAACAGGATGAGAAGTACTGGCCATTAATGCCTCCATTACCTTCATATGGGTATGGAAGAGAGCATCCTGGGCCTCGCTATGGGAGTTTAATCCATGGCCAAAATCTCAAAGATGTTGTAATAACAGGTCAGTCATCATGTTCTGAAACTTTTCGAGTAAAAAAGTAAGCAGTAAGATGTATACATTTGTGTCAGTTTCTTGGATGTTGATTAGTCTGACATCACTAGACTCAAGAATTGTGTTGGGTCTTGAGTGATCCTAGTCCACTTGAGAACCAAGGTTCTGTCCAAGCGACTGCATGAATTCTGATAATTTGTTCCTAACCTCTTAGGTAGCGATTATGTTTACTTGAAACCATTGCATAAATATTGGAGATGTGAAAACTATGTGGGCAATCATTGAAGGAGCCTAGAAAATGTTCTTAAAGAGTAAAGAATGGTTTATAAATTAAATAGAGAAGGTAAAATGTGAAAGGACTGTGGTTTAAGTTAAACAGATGAGTGAAGACTGTTATTTGCTAATGGAAGTAAATTGCAAATGGCTTTTTCTTGTGACACTACTCACCAAACCTGTGAAGGCATTTTCATGGAATTTGGTATTGTGCCACTCAGTTTCTTACACCAGATTTATCATTCTCTGCACATGTTAAGAGCATTGTTTGCATTGATCCATTATGGTGCGTTACTTTAAAAGTTACAACAGTCCACTAGAATTCCGTTTGGGTTTAAGTGCTTTTGTTAGAAAATCAAGTGGTTCAGTGTCAGGAATGACCTTCCAGTCCATCCTTGATTTATTAGTCCATTAGAGGTAGTTATGTAGGAAAGGATTTTTTGGTATTTTATTTAAAAAATAAGTTATATTTTCTTCTTAACCAAGCACTCAACTAATCCGCTACTTCCAATGCAATTGATCCAACACTTCAATTTTACATCCATGCCAATATCTAAACACAGAAGATATCAGTACGTAACCTACACAATTTGTTTCCTTATTACTTGATTCAGAGGGTAGCAGATGCCGGTGTTGATCTCATTATGGTTAATACAATATTTGTCAACTTCTAACTAGAAAAATGGCTGAAGTACTAATTGAGTCTGATTTTATCCTTCTTTCCCCTTGCAAACCAACAGGACATAATGGTACCATAAATGGGCAGGGTCAAACATGGTGGAAGAAGTATCGTCAGAAGCTTCTTAACCATACCAGGGGTCCCCTTGTACAGATAATGTGGTCAAGTGACATCCTTATTTCCAATATAACATTACGTGATTCCCCATTTTGGACTCTTCATCCATATGACTGCAAGAATGTTACAATCAGGAATGTCACGATACTGGCTCCAGTATTCGAAGCCCCAAATACTGATGGAATCGATCCTGGTGAGTGTTTCTTACAATTGCAACTCTTTCTCCGAGCATTTAGTATGTGCTAAGTGGTCTTTAGTTGAGGTCAAACCTGGTCAATTCTTTTAGGTCTCCAAAAAGAACAACAGTAGTACAAAAGGAAAATAAATGCTACAGAGTAGTATAGTGCTGAAACTTAGTAAATACTGACAAGTTGTGTTAGGTTTACCGGCTGAAGTGAATCCTTTAGACTGAACCTAGGAAAGACATTAGCTACTATTCAGTTTATTGGTCTCTTAAGTTTGTTTATGATATTTGTAGAAAGTTACATCTTTCCATAATGACTTTGGAGTGCTTTTAATTTTTTATTTTGTTTAATAAACAGATTCATGTGAGGATATGGTGATTGAAGACTGCTATATAAGTGTGGGAGATGATGGAATTGCTATCAAAAGTGGCTGGGATCAGTATGGAATTAAGTATGGACGGCCGTCAACAAATATTCTCATCCGTAACCTCGTGGTTCGCTCTATGGTCAGGTGAGACTTGTAAATAGTTGACTTCAACACTTCTTTTGTTCTTATCAAAGGGCTTTTAGTAACCTCATGATCAAAATTTTCACATTACGTTATATATGAGCCATCGTATCAATAGATCATTCAAGTAGCCTCATCTAGCCATGGGATCCACATCCCACTGTTAATGTATGTTTGGTTGAAGGTTCCTATGTGTTCATGGATGTCTGGACTGATCCGCAAATAAGCAAATTTAAGTTTCTTAGCAGTTTAGATGTATAGTTAATTATACCCATGGAATAAGTGCACTAGACCTTGAAGGCCTTCATGGGAAAAACATTATAATGGACCATGGTGTCTTTAGCAATAGTTTTGGGTGCTAGGATCAACTCTGAACTTTGTCTCAAAGAAATATTTCTGGCTATGTGAGCAGCCTGGAAATACTGAATTTGGTTGCTTGACTTCATCCAATTTGTTATATTGGGGATTTATTTCCTGTGATTTCTGTATAAAATCTGTAAGAAAAATCTTCCATCAGATTAACACCTCCTAGGCTCTAAGCTTTCCTGGCATGTTGTTGCATGTTATCACAACTTGAATGGTAACCAAGATCTGTCTTCACTGAACTTTGGAACAGTGCTGGAGTATCAATTGGCAGTGAGATGTCAGGTGGGGTATCAAACGTTAATGTGGAGAACGTCCTTGTATGGAGTTCAAGACGGGCAGTTCGGATCAAGACTGCCCCTGGAAGAGGTGGATATGTTCGAAGCATAAACTACAGGAACATAACATTTGACAATGTACGAGTTGGAATTGTTATCAAGACAGATTACAACGAGCACCCTGACGGAGGCTATGATCCAAAGGCGCTTCCAATACTCAAGGATATTAGCTTCACTGGGATTCATGGCCAGGGTGTGCGTGTGCCTGTACGTATACATGGAAGTGAAGAAATTCCAGTTAAGAACGTGACCTTCCGGGATATGTCAGTGGGATTAACATACAAGAAGAAGCATATATTTCAGTGTGCCTTTGTTGAAGGTCGTGTAATCGGGACCATATTTCCTGCCCCGTGTGAGAATCTGGATCGGTATGATGAACAGGGACGGCTTGTCAAGCGCTCTGCTTCCCAGAACTTAACAGACATAGATTATGATTTTTGATCAAGTTGCCAAGGTTGTGCATCTTTCAGGAGCTCATTAAATTTACAACAGTTAATCTTCTTCGTATACTTAAACTTCTTTTTGTTATCACTCCATAATTCTTTGGATCTTCATTCTGTTCTCACAAGAGCTTTATGTACAGAAATTTTCAGTTGTTTAAACATTAAAAGGCTCTTTACGATGTAAGCATGCCTTTTTTTTTAACTGCCAAAGAATTTTATACTTGAATCTAAAATTATCTCAGTTTTGAACTTTAGAGCTAGTGGCTCTATTTGATGCTTTCTTCTCTTGTACCTTTTTCTCCGTTACTTCTGCTCAGGTGCTTTCTTTTTGCTGTAACTTCGTTTCGATCAGACTTTTGATACTACTGTCAGGCTTGGCAATTACCAAGTCTGGTTTGATTAGCCTTCGAGTCGAGATAAGATTCGAGAGTGTGATCCGAAAGGTCCGATCAATCGGACCGCCTGTCTAAATTCTTGTTTTCTTTTTTTTCCTCTCTTTTCTTCCCTTTTCAACTTCTTGTCATTTCCTTAACAAATTCTTCCTTACAACACCCTCTGTTCCCTGGCCCATACAGAACAGGCGCAGGCCTGTGAACACTATTCCCCTGTTTAGACCCAGATGAAGTTTCAGAAACACCAGACTCTCGTCTTTTGCAAGATTTGACATGGATAATAGTATTAGGAAAGGAAATTCAGGGAAGTACAACTATTTGACAAGTGAAAAGCACATTCCCGCAACTGCAAAACGATTGACTTTTCAGTGGGAAAAAAAAATTGTGTCATGATCAGCTTTCCTTCTATAGTCTCTTTACTGGCTAATGCACGACTTTGTAAAACCTCTATGATACGAACAGCCTCTGCTTTGGTAGACCCAACACCATCCTCGTGACTATTCCGGACCTATATTTGGCTTACCTGACCTGTCGTCCTTTTAGATTATTAGTAAGGGTTCTATCACGAGATTATACTGTTACAATCAATTGATAAAAAATTTAACTCAGTTTTATATGAATCATTTAATTTTTTAGTTTAATTTTTAAATTTTTAGTTTAATTTATTTTAATAACTCTTATTATTAAAAATTGATCAATTTATTAATTAATCAATCAATTTTGATAAATTAATAAGTTATTATAAATCAAAATAAATCAATTAATTTTTATTTAGAAATTTCTAAAATTCTTACAAACAATTTTTTTCAGTGATATTTTAAATTCTTTAATTTTATTCATCATTTAGCTAGTTTTATTTGAATCTTTTATAATTTTAAACATTTTATCTCATCGGTTTAATTTCCAGTTCAGTTTTTAAAACAATGATATAACGCAAAATCTAATCATTCTAAAATATAGTTAAATATATTAGAATTTATAGTTAAGGTTAGACTTACAATTAATTAGTTGAATAATAGATTTAATTTTAAAATAAAAAAAATTCAATTCAAAATATTTTGAAGAATTGAAGTGAAGATCAAATTTTAAGTATAATTGATTTTCAAGTTTATTTAAATAAATCTAGCCCGGCACGAGATAAATCCGACCTATTAACAAAGCAATTAGGGACGAAAACTATGTATTAACTCTATTCTTGACCATTAATTTTAATCAACAACCTAAGTACTAGCATCATAATTAAAGTATCTGTGACCACCAACTTTTATGTCCAATACCACGTAAGAAAGTCCATACTTAAGGAAAACAACTCGTGCAAATGTTATTCAACTATCATCTTTATTAATTAGATTGAACGTAATATTACTTTGTATTATCTAATTAAAATATATAACGGCGGCTAACGTTAAAAGACTCCTTCGAATTAATAATATAATACAAAGAGCGTATGAAATTTTCTAAAATTTAAGGAATGAAGAAAAAATAATTAAATAACGTGAAACTAAAATTCAATAATATATTTACTTCTGATAATTAATCTCATTTTGTTACTGACTTAGGTTTAGATTATCTGTTCCTATTACTCTATTCTTCTCCTATCTTATAAGCATCTATTTATTTATTTTTTATAGGTCTTATTTATTAGATAGATGAATATTTATAAAATAAGGTAAAAACAGAGTGAGTGATAGAACCAGGGATTAGGGATACAAATGGGTCGGGTGGCCCGTGGCCTGATGGTTGCCGGTTCGTGACCGATCCATGAGCCGATAGACCATAGGGCGAGTTGGGCTGAACCCTTTTTTTAAAATTTTTTTAACAAAACGGTATTATTTTGTAAAAAATGACGCCGTTTTATGCATTAGAGGAGAGCCACGGGCTGGTCAGCCCTTAACCTATGGCCCGAACGGACCAACGAGTCTTGGCCCGTAGCCCAACCAATCTGGGTTAAACACAGATCAAGCCACGCAAGCCAGACCAATTTTGCCATCCTTATCAGGGATTTGTTCGCCATGACTTGGTTGTTCACGTGTTGGACCTGCACTTAACATGATTGCTACATGCTCCTAAGTCCTAACTAATTAAACAATTTATTACTATTCAATTTGGACCTACGTGCCTACCAACCTACCTTCCGTTTACCTAGTTCGATTGCATTCATGGTGCTACGTTACTTCGTATTTTACTAATTTTGTTTTTCCCTATGTTTTGATGCTATCCAACTCGGGAGCATCTAATCATTAGATGTATTTGCATCAAAAACCATTTAAAAAAGACTTAAGTGTAACACACGTTTTGATTAGGTTGCTTCAAGAAGGGTTTCATGTAAACTACTAATGCTAATTTCCATTGACGATGAGGTGGAAATGACTGTAATGAATAAGCATGACGTTTTGGTAATGTTTTAAAAATTAAGTATAAAATTAAACTGGTAAGATAATAAATTTAAATTTTTTTATATGATTGAAGCATTATTTATAGAGCTTAGAGTATTTATTTAGTGTAATATTTAAATTAAAATAAATCATTTGCCTCCAATAATTTAAAAATATACATAATAAATTTGTTTATCTTGTTTTGTATAATTATGGACTCAACCGAAGCCTTCGTACGATTATGGTATAAACTTCAATCTAAGATTCTAAATTAATAAATTCCCACTTGAATAGAATTTTTTTAAGTATTACAATTTAAAATAATTGCACTAAAAAAAAGTTGTAGAATAACCAAATTGCATTAAGTTAATTCAAATTATTAGAATTAACTAAAATAAGTATGAGAAAAGTCACATTATAACTACATAAAAATTTATTAATCTTACACAACTTATACAGCCAAATAGAAAAAAGAAAAGAGTAATACACTGAGTTAAATTAATTTATTCTAATTTAGATGGACAATGCAAAAACAAAATTTCATAATTTTAATGTATAAAACTATATAATTTGAATGCTATTTTACAATAAATAGTATAAAATTAATTGGTATAATATCAGTTTTAAATACAATTATACTCAATATTTTAAAAACTTGACCGAAAGTTAAGTCAGTAAGACAAGAAATTTAAGGTTTAAAAGGTTTAACCAGAATTATACCATCATAAAATCGGTTAAAGATTAAATAAAATTAAGAATTTGAAATATAATTGAAAGAGATTATCCTTTTCAATAGAAAAATTTAAAGCTAAATTAA
>JAOQMM010000008.1:1844542-1856979 GCA_027563515.1 Erythroxylum platyclados | reverse complement strand
ATTAAATAAAATTAAGAATTTGAAATATAATTGAAAGAGATTATCCTTTTCAATAGAAAAATTTAAAGCTAAATTAAGAAAATTAAATAAAAATTTATTTATTTATTTTGATTGATAAGAATTTATTAATTTACATAAATTAACCAATAAATTAATAAATTAATCATTTTTTAATAAAAAATATTAAAATAAATTTAATAAAAAATTAAACAATTCAAAAAATTTACAGTTAAGTTAAATCGACGGAAATAGTTAAATTCTTTAACCATTAATCATGCTGCCCGACAAGGAACACGAAGGCTAGTAGCTTAAATACATCATAGAGCCAAATATGTACCCAAAATTTCCCCCTTTTTGCTCGGCTTTTTTTTTTCCAATTTTTGGGCATGAAGCTCTTAGGTGTTTTGGCACCGAATACAAACAGGCCATGTTCACGAGTGCAAATAACCCAAAATCTGATTTGCTGTGACTTGAGAGGAGGTGGGGTTTCCAGAAAAAAATATCAACCACAAAGATCACACCACTCCTAAAATCTGTTTCATATGGACAAAGGACGGAGGAGTAAGTAGATGTAGACATGCTTTAATTGCTGTACGTACTTTCGTAAAAAGGAGAAGGTTCCTTGTAGTAGTTTTGGAAAGCCCACGCATCACACCATTTGATGCCATTCTCATTTGGCAACTTGACAAGATAAGTGTGTTGCAACTACCTTGCTTGGAAAATTAGGTGCGAGATGGTGGTCCAGCTTGATTGTAATCTTTTGAGAGTTTATTAATTTAATAAATTTGAACAATCATAACTCGTTTTAATATTTAAAATTTTTTATTATAAGTAATTCCTGATCGAAAGGAGAGGTACATAGAGATAATAATTTTAACTAAGTTGTGTTTAAATTCAATAGATTAAACTTAAATTAATTAAATTTAAATATAAGGGTCTAAATTAATTTAAGTTAAATAATATAATTTGTTAAAATTTAATAAATATTAAATAAAAACGATGTTAAATACAAAATAAGCTTTTAAAGTGATTGAATTTTGAATTATCTAAGTTTAATAGAGATAAATTTGACTGATTAATATAATTTTAATTAAGTCTTCACTTGAACTTAAATATAAAAAGTTTAAATTTAATATAATTTGTTGCTAATTTTAATATTGTATTAAAATTTATATATAAATTTTAAAATTGATTCATGATTTGATTTTGAGTTATTATTTCGATTTATTTAAAGTATATAATTTAAGAATTATCTTATATGTTTAATAATCTATTTCAATGTTTTAAAAATGATACTAAAAGTTAAATAGGTAAGAGAAGAGGTTTAAGGTTTAAAAGGTTTAATCGGTATTAAACTATCATAAAACTAGTTAAAAAATTGAATAAACTTGAAGAATTTGAAATATGATTAAAAGAGGTTGTCCTTATTCATAAAAAAATAAAGTTTAATTAAAAAGGAAATTATTAAATAAAAATAAATTGATTTGTTTTAAGTTGAAAGAACTTATTAATTTATAAAAGTCGACCAATTAATTAATAAATAAATTAATTTTTAATAACAATATTTATTAAAGTAAATCAAATTGAAAAGTTGAAAGTCAAATAAAAAAAATTGATTAGACCAAAATTTTTACAATTAAAGTGGCTAAATTGATTAAAATCTTTTATTATTAATTTATTCAAACACATACACATAAAATATGTATTTAAAAAATACGTGTGAGCCACGGGAATTGCAAGCTTTTAAACTCACGAGACTTGCAAGGGAAACATAGGGTAATCGCTTTCATTACATATTTTGGTTTGGTGGGTTAGATAGTGATGGTGGTCCAGTCCTTGGACTGAGTATAGCCATTCATATAGCTGTACTTTTAAGGAAACAAACTTCACATGGTGATCTATTTCGGGCTCATTATTCTTCAAGATGTACCAGAACATACAGTGGCCACAAGCAAAAGAGCTGTAGCTATTACCTGGGACCATATTCCGTACCCTTTCGATGTCGGACGTCACTCTCATTTTAACCATATTAGTGCAAGACTCGCGTGCAACACTAATTCCTCATTAATGGACCTTACATATTACAACAACTTCTTGTATAACCACAATACCTATCCCTTCGCCTTTTCACGGATCTCCCCTGACCCAAAGGACACTTAACTTTAAGGTGGATTTTGAACTAATTCATAAAAAGCAAGTCATTTATCATCTTAATTTTGAGTTTAACATGCAACTTTTTTTCAGTCACTATATGCAATTTTTTTGACATTCAAATTTAATTTTTAATTACAATATTATGTTTGTAAACAGTCGTACTTATGAAGGACATTTTAGATATTTCATATATTTTTTAAAATTTAAATGTATTAAACGATAACTAAGATAGTTAATGACCTCTTTATAAAATAATTCATATTAATGAATCTTAAACGTCATTACCTGTTTCTTCCTCCCAATGTAAAGGGATTTCGTCCAGTAACTAAGTAAACTTGCATAAAATATGTGAATTTGAGTCCTATCAAATAGAAAGAGAGAAGATCTACATCCATCCGATCCAAACACAAGTTGTTACTGAGAGAAAAACCAACTCTCAGTTATCTCAACATCAAATAAGAAACTCTGCATCATGATATATCAACATCTGGGCGGTTATGTCACTTTGAGTTTAAAGAGTCCAACACGTTGTTTGACCTTAGTACAGTGTTTATGAAACCAACACCTTTTGTACCATATATTGGTTAGCGTAGTTAATGGCAGAAGAAAATAGTACGCAACGACATCAATAATGTCAAATCTGTATCGTAAATAAAGACGGCCAGAGCTAGCCATTTCTAAGTGAAGTGTCTTCGTCGAAATTTAAGACAGACCAAGCCCTGGGCAACGTTTTTTTTCCGTCAGTTTCGTCTCCTGTAGGTTATTACACATTGATGAGAATAGGACTGTAGAGAGAAACAGGGCCAGAATCGGTAAATCTTGACTTTTGAGTAAACACGGCAGTCAACTGCTATTATATTACGTAGAAATAAAATAGTAAATTCAAGAATAAAACTGACATTAACAAGAAAAAATTAACAATTGGTACACATGATCCGTAATGCAAATCTTAAACTACTTCGGTTCTATACCAAATTTGATCAAGTCAAGTAAGTAGCGGACAGGGGCATCACGCCAAACACGTGACTGTCAATATGATCCTCATTTCAGTGTAGTCTTTTACTTTTTCAAATAATACTGAAGGAATTGAAATAAAAAAAAGAAAATGAAAATAACAAGTAAAAATAAATTTTTTATTATACATGTTTAATATGTAATTGTTAAAAATAGAATTAAATTAGTTAATTATTATGTTAGTATTTGATATAAAATATTTTTACTCATATTTAATTATTATATACATTTATATATTTAAAAAATAATTAATATAATTTTGATAATAATATAATGATAATAAATGATTAAATATTTACAATTCTTAATAATGATAATATTATAAAAATATATATTATTTACTATCTTTTATGTTTAATTTTTTTAGGATTATTTAAATTACATGAACAGGGAGGTTGGTGGCACGCGATGTAATATAGAGGTTAAAAGGAGGGTGTTTCGTAAAGAAGTACATTTTTTCCTTTTAAATTCCAATGTTTGCTTTATGTTATAGAATAGGGGAGGGAAGGGAAGGGAAGTCAGGGGAGACCCGTGAATCTACCCACCGCCACACCTGCTTTTGACTTGGCTGCTCTTATGAATGATCCCTTTCGTTCTCTCTCCGCGTTTTCCATGCGGATTTTCAACGCCTCCACTAATAATAATTTAAAATATTAAACTAATTTTAAAGCATGTGATCGATATTCAACCAAGCCTACTCAATCATGACATTTTGAATTTTAAAAGTAGTAATTATAATCAAATTGGGTTAAGTTAGGTATTCAAGATGTTGGACCAATCCTTTTTGTAATACCAAAACTGTTAAATTACGATTCTGGTGAGAAAATAAAAATAAAAATAAAAATTTTGCTTATACTCGTTGTCTGAAAACATCTAATAATATGTAATTTTAATATAGAATATATCAAATTCATCTAGTATTGTTTTAAAATCAAACTTTTAAGAAATAATTATTTAAAATTATAAATTAGAAAAATTGAAAATTTTAATTTAAAACATTTTAAATATTTTTACATTAATTGTCATTGTTGTATTTGAATAATATTCAACTAAAATAATTTTAAAACATGTGATCAAGATAAGATTTTCATGTTCAAACCTATCCATTCATGACTCTTTGAAAATTTGAAATAATAATTAGTATAATTGAGTTAAGTATTCATGATGTTGGAAGAATGTTTTTTAAACAGGGAAATTGCAATTACTATTTTTATGTGATTAAATAAATTATTCAAAGTATGGAATTATCATTTTAATAATAATTTATATGAATTTAAAACGAGATTTAGACCATTCTCACGTTTCCTTTTCAAATTTGTGATAAGAAAGCCTACAATTTTCCCACGTGGAATTTACCCTTAAGGAAACGCGCTTCTTCCCGCCGCTACGTGGCGAAAACTGGTTGGTGGGGAGGACGTGTAACTTGCTGCATGCAACTCTTTTCCCATCCTTCTTTCCGCACTGTTTTGTGGGGTCCTGAACAGAAGCACTGTATTTTCCGACATGAGTAAAACACGTGCGAGACGTGGGCTCACTTATCCCTCTCCTGGGATAAACGTTATAACCATAGCCAAACAGCACTGGAATCTGAAAACAAGGGAAAGAGCAAAAGGCTCAAACTGTCAAACACGAGAACGTGAGGAAAATGTCGGGAGTGGGTAAAGTAGTGGAACGCAAACATCGCCGTTTCCAAATACAAAATTAACACGTGTTTCAAATATCTGTATTTACTATTTATTTTATAATAAATAATATTTGGAAAAAAAGAAAAGAGAAAGAAAAGTAAAGGAGGAGCAGAAGAAGAAAGGTCCTATTTAAGTGCCCCCACAGGCGCGCGAAGCTGCAAGGAAGCAGCCATAATCTATAAGCTTATAAAGCTCTCTCTGTGCTTATTTCACTCCTCCTGCGGGGGGNNNAGTTGTCGATTGGGGCTCTAGTCATTTGAGCTAGAGCTTTTGGATCTTTAAGTTGGTAGTTAATAACTTTTGTTGTATAGAACTGTAGTTTGATTTAATATGTCTAGCTCTGTGGAGTTCGATGGCCAGAAGCCGGCAGCTAGGTCACCGGAGAAGGCGAGCTTCTCGCACAAGTGTAGTTTGCTCAGTCAGTACTTGAAAGAGAAAGGCAGTTTTGGAGATCTAAGTCTTGGGATGACCTGCAATATCGAAGCTAATGGAAATGTCAATGGTATATATATTTACATCTCTGTTTCTCTTATTATCTTTTTGTTCCGGTTCTAGAAATCTTCTTGTTAAAGAACATTCCGGATGCATGTTATTATGTATGCGAACTGTTTTGTCTGCGAAATCATGGTGGAGATTGCGTTTTCATGCTCTCAGGTTCCATTTCAATAGATAGGTTAGAATCGATAGATCAATTGATCGAAAACTGAGCTGATATATCTCGATTAGCCTGATAGAAAGAAAGGAGATATTTATGACTTTTTTCTACATAAGATTTTTTTTGAGGAATATACGTTTGGTGTTTTGATGAAAACTTAGATCTGTAGAATACTCTTGTTGTGTCTCTTGAACTTAACTTGTGGCCTTTATAGTCTCCGATTTGGAGATCCTAATGTTTGGGTAAATTGAATTGACATGTTCAAGGGGCATTAGATGAAAAAAAAGTCCTAAAACATGTCTGTCTGCTATTTTTCAGTCTTCAAAAGTCTTGAAACGTGTCCTATATTCTCTCTTCAAAGTTCTGGTTTGAATATTTCTCACTAGTAGAATATAACGTCCCCCATTTGCCAAGTTCATGAGAATATTGATGTAGTATAGTTCTGTTGGGATTCCTACTATATGCTCGGGACAAAAGCATCCTAATTTAGTTGGCACTCCAATATAAACACCCTTTAGTTGTCGTTTAAGCATACAGTTGGTTCTTTTTGATACTTGAGAAGTTGTTGGGAGTTTGGAAGTTCCAGCTTTCACAAACATAGTGTGAATAATGTACAGTTTGGTTTATCAAAATGTTGCAGCTATTGCTGACATGATGCGTAGCCCTGCAACAACCATGAATCTATTTCCACCAGGTGATGTCCAAAATCTGAACACCGGCGGTTCACGTAGCTTTAGACCCATGGAACTGTTCCCTCAACATACTGGTCTCAAAGAAGATGTCCAGAAGAAGAATGATTCAGAGTACTTCCATTTATTACTAGAAATCCATATTCTTAATTCAATGAGTTCGTTCATTGCATTTAAAGAGATCAGGGCATGCATGGAAACACTAGTATTAGAAAGCTGAGCTTTAGCTGTGTACTGATTTGGGTCTTCCTTATTTTGCGACAGAGTTAAAAAGTCTGCCAGCCCAGAGCCTCAAGCTGCTCAAATGACTATCTTTTATGCGGGAAAAGTGATCGTTTTTGACGATTTTCCTGCTGATAAGGCTAAGGAAATCATGGCCTTAGCCGGAAAGGCAAGCTCCCAGATGCACAATTCTTTTCCGACGATCCCTGCCAAGACTCAACCTGTTTTCACTTCTAACATAACAAAAGGTCCAACTGAATGCAACAACTCAGTTCCTTCCAGCTCTAATGCTATTCCTAACTTTGGCAATAGTGTCATTCAAGAACGCCCACAGACTTTCCCTCAACCCATTGCCGGTGGTAATTTTCTTTTCTTTCACTTTGCTCTTTTATTTTTTTTAACTTTTGACTGAAAAATAAGCCCGGTGGAATTTGCTTGATTTTTTGAGTATATAAAGTGATTAGCTAATGTTACTTTTTTCTCTTTTTGGTCAAATTTGTAGATCTGCCAATCGCAAGGAGAGCTTCACTCCACCGGTTTTTGGAGAAGAGGAAAGATAGGTAGGCTTTCACTAACAAATGGAAATTACAGTAAAGAAAAAGCCGAATCATGCTCTTCTTTGTTTTAGAGTTAGATGCAGATGCATTGAAGTATTAGGTTAGACGTCAACTAGAAGATGGTTTCCTTTTCTTGTTAGCCTATTTTGTAACAAGAAAGTATTTCATAATTATTGCTTTGTCCATCTTTAGTTTTATCCAACTTAAAAAACATTCAGAAGCAGTTGATTGATCTTTGATTACTTCTTCTTTCTCTTATGGAACTATTTACAGGATCACATCAAAAGCTCCATATCAAACAGCTAGCCTACATGCAGGTGTCTCCAAGCCAGCCGAAAACAAGCCATGGCTCGGGTTGGGAGCTGCTCAACCTTCACAGTAACGTGGACATCTAATTATAATATATTATTATTCCTTAGGCTTCATAATCCATGCCTGAATCTTATATATTATTTTTTCAGGCTAGGTTAAGCCTGTTATTTTGCTGCTAGCTCTTTAATTATGCTTATATCTTAGTTAAAAACCTTAATTTGACTGACGCGGATTTAATTTCCCTCCATCATCCATGTCACTATTAGCTCATGTAATTAAACTATATCGAGATAAGAAAAAGCTTTAGTTTATGACCAGAGGACAGTTCCTTATTCAAAGACGGGTTTCCTCCCGACAATGTCGAATTCAACTCACGCGCGTTTGAATATTGGCGAAAGGTGTCCCAATTATAGCTTTAGTTCACATGCATCACAAGGTTAATATAATACATAAAAAGAAAAGTATCGATAGGCGTGGGCTTGTTTCTGGAATCCTCTAATCGGTAAAAGTGAAAATAAACAAACACGCTTCATATTAGTCACGTTGTTCATGTCTCATATCTAACTTGTAAAATGAGAAAATCAGAAGATATTATTATAGATACGCATCAGAATTGGCGTCACATCACATGCAGTGTTTTCATGCGTGAGCTAGGTAGAGCCTATTAACACATTTTTTGGTCCTCTTCTTGAAGGTCCTTCACGCGTTTTTAGCCTTTGTTTACTTTTACCCTTTCTTTCTAATAACATAAATGCTGATAATAAATAAATATTTTTTTCCAAAAAAACGAGTTTTAATAGTTTGCTTTTTGAAAGAGGGTGAGGATGCCCAACTACCTTTTTTGTACTTTGCCCTTGTCTGCAAGGCAAAGTATATAATTTCCTTGCTTTGGGATGAGTTGGTGGGGGTGGGTCCATTGTGTTGCTTAATTTACTTTTTTTCCTTCCTTTCCTTCTTCCTCTTCCTTCTTCTTATTCACTTCTTTTTGTTTCTTCCTCTATTGAAAATCATTTCCCTTAATCGAGTGGGTAGCATTTTGTATGCCAACCATACTATACATCGAACCAATCAATCAAGGAATAAAGAAAATAAGGTTTAAAGTTTAAAAGTTTAATAATAAAATAATTATTAAATATACGATATAATTTATTTGGGATAAAGATAAACTACAACGACTTGAACCTTCAAACTTTTAGGAGCAGCAATGTCCTGTCATAGTTAGCAAAATTCTGGGAAATGATAAACATAACAAGTTTACGTGTTAGACTTGTCTTAAAACACTAGAAGATTCTAAAATTTAAAACGCATTTCACACGCTATTTTATTCTTTATAGACTATTATTTACTTATTTTTCTGATTAGTGGAAAATAAGGGAATACTTCGTGCTTTGGGCCTGCAAAATTGTGGTGGGTTAATAATATACTTACATGTTCTTTGGGCTCAAAGTTTGTGGGTTCATATCTTATTATTATGTAAATAGCAGTTGGGCTGAGTTTTCTCTTAATATAATAAGATTGTCTTAAGCCTGATCCATGTCAAAAGAGCAAACTCAGTACATCATAAAACCAATATATTACCATAACAAAAGCCAATACAATGTTACAAAAACAAAAGTTCTCAAAAAGACAGTTAATTAGGAGTATATAACCCCATTTGGAAGTTCACATATAAAAGTTAACCAGATAACATCAAAGCCTATTTTTGACAGCTAACCAAGCAATGAAGGATGCTTTTGGAGATGCATTCTAGAATAACCTGCGGTAGGATTCATTTGTGAAGTTACCTTGCAGGTTTAGAGACCAGTATATTTCATCTTCTATACCCATGTCCCCAAATTGAAGAAGGTACTCACACAATGCCTGGAAACCACTGAAGTTACCCTAACATTCTCCATTTTCAATTAAAACCAAGACTCTTAACGCTGTCGGCAATCTACTTTTCAAATGTGCAACCCTTGGTTTTTGTATAAGGGGACTACCTGCAAGCCAATTTCATATCATATCCATGTACCCTCACGTCTATTGATTTTGTTTTTGATATAAGGGTAAATCAGAGGCCCAATCATCAACATTTGGTTGAAAGACCAGGAGAAGTGCTTAGAAATGGCAAGCTGCCATAAATTAATGTTTTGGAGATGAATAGCATGTACCCATTTTGTCCACAACGATTCCTTATCTGAAAACAACCTCCAAATTCTCTTACTAAGTAGCACCTTTTGCATTGTTCATATAGAAATGATGATCACTCCTCCTTGTTTCTTAGGTGTGGTGATCTCAGTCCAAGCAACTTTCGCCTTTTCACCTATTTCATTCGTGCCAGCCCATAGAAAGGCTTTCATCAATCTATCAATTTCCTTCATAATTTCTAGGTAGAGCAATATGTGCTATCCAGTGAATGTGCAGACTACTCAAGACTGAAATAATAAGAGTTACTCTGGCCGCATATGAAAGGTGTTTGCTCTGCCAAGAATTCACTTTCCCTTTAATCTTTTCCAGCAGAGGAATGCAATCAAAGAATTTCAATTTATATCTAGTAAGAGGTACACCAAGATACCTAAAAGATGGAGGTTGGATGCCTAGTCCTATTGCTGTCCTCAGTTCTAGCCCATTGCTAACATCAACTGATAAATACATACTATTTTTCTCCATATTTATATTGAGACCCGATCATTTAGAGAACAATTGCAAGGCTTGCATAAGAATATTGATAGGGACATTCTCTGCAGCACAAAATAACATAAGGTCATCCGCAAATATAAGGTGAGATAGTTTAACCTAAGTGTATTTTTGATGGAATTTGAAGATATAGTTGGAGGCTGTGAGGGAATGAAGAAGCCTGGGCATGCCTTTCATTACAATGGTGAATAGATAAGGGGATAGTGGATCCCCTTGTCTAGTTCCCCTTTCATTTTTGAAAGGTTTCGAAGGTATTCCATTAACAAGAACACTCAATGAAGCAGACTGTACACCTTCCACAACCCAATTCACAAACATTTCAAGACAATCCATAGTTAAAAGAGAAATCTTCAAGAAACTCTTGTCTATTATGTCATAGGCTTTATATAAATCAATTTTCAACATACAACTCTGTAATCGTTTCCCAAATTAGTAGTCTTTCAATAGATCTTATAATAGAAAGATATTGTCACCAATATTACTACTTGGGATATAAGCACCTTGAGCAACGTTGATAATCTCTGGGAGAACCCTTTTAATTCGTTCAACCAGAAGCTTCACCTTATAGAGTATATTGCAGCAGGGGATTGATTTGAAGTCACCCATTGTTTGGGGATGTTTCTTTTTTAAAACTAGACATATGTAAGTACTATTTACTTCACGAAACATTTTTGTTGAAGAGAAGAATTCTAGCAGTGCTTCAGTGAAGAGATAACCTGTGATTTCCCATGTATATTAGAAAAATCATACTGAGAAACCATCTGGGCCTGGGGCTTTCGACGGATACATACTAAAGATTACTTTCCTGACTTCTTGTAAAGTGAATGGGGCAACCATCGCTTCCTTAAGATCCTGCCTTAAAGAGCCTACTAGTATTCTTTTCATGTTCTCCGTAGGTTGTTCAACCATCCCCCTTCCCATCAATTTGGAAAAGAAGTGTATGGCTAACTCAAGTAGTTTTCCTTGTTCAGATTTCAAGTTCCCCCAACTATCCTGCAAACTCACTATTCAGTTGAAATTTCTCCTGGCTAAGATTGTTTTATGAAAATAATTCATGTTTAAATCACCATCCTGTAGCCATTTTAATCTAGCTTTTTGTTTTAAGATGGAATTGTGCACCTGCATTGCCTGTTGATATTTTTCCAGCACCATCAATTCATACATCCTCAAACTAGTATCATGGGGAGAATTATAACATGCATCTTGAGCTTGTTGTACTTTAAGCTTAAGGGATTCCAAGCTATTGGATTTGCTTCTAGAAAAGCCTTTGATAGCTGCTTTGCCCCTTTTCAGTTTCTGCATTAGTTGGTAGGCTTTATAACCCTTCACCTCCTGTTGCCAAACACTTCAGATGAGATCCAAGAAACCTTCCATCTGGGTTAACCCATTGAAGAATTTGAAAGGAGCTCCAACTCTTCTATTATCAACAATGTTTTGAATAAGCATAAATGAATGATCCGAAACCAAGTTTTCACCAAGGTGGACCAAAGCTAGGGGGAATTTACTAATCCAATCAGTATTCATAAGACATCTTTCAAGCTTCTTCCAAATATACATCATACCTTGCTGATTATTCGACCATGTGAAGTGTCTGCCTGAAGAGCACAAATCTAGAAGTTCCACTCTACTGAGAAAGGTAGAGAGTTCTCAAGTGTCTGCTAAAGTGAATTTCTCCCTTCCCCCGACCTCCTTGGAACCAAGAATGCAATTGAGATCCCTCGCAACAATCCAAGGATTTGAGGTAAAGTTTTGCAACCGGCTTAAACTATTCCACAAGCTATTTCTTTAAAAATCAAAGTTTGAAGCATAGACAAGAGTAAGATCAAACTTCAAATATTGGCCTCAAAAATTGCAAGATAAATGCAGATGCTGGTCACTCACTTCCACAGTGTGAACTCCAATCAAATATGAATTAAAGAGACAAATAATTCGCCCATTAAAAAAGGAGTGATGATTAGAAACAATCTTCCATTGTGCTCTCAAAAAATTCTGGTTTTTCAGCAACATAATGTCTTTTATCTTAGTCTCTAACAAACTTGCTAGAACAGGTTTTTTATCTTTGATTAGCTCCTTAACCAAGAACCTTTTTTGGAGGTCATTTAGCCCCTTAACATTTCACACTAAGATAGACATAATGGGGACATAACCCCTTTGTTTTTCTTCTTCCCTTTTTTCCTAGACATTTTAGTTTGGTTGTGGGAGACTTCTTGGCTAACAATTGTTTCATTAGTTAAGATAGTATTGGTCATTCGATTCTTTCCCAATGTCCCCATTTGCTACAATCACACTCTCCCCAGACTCTTCTATTACTCCATTGGCCGCTGCATTTACTACTTTAACTAGCAGAGGCCGATCTACACCCTTAAAAGAAGGGGATTCCATATCAACTTGGAGTACCATACTACTTGTATCTTTTGGATGACTCAAACTATTCTATCTAGTCTGCTCTAGAATTGCGTCTATCTCCTCTCCC
>JAOQMM010000008.1:1809482-1838559 GCA_027563515.1 Erythroxylum platyclados | reverse complement strand
TTTACAAACTAAGAAACAATAAAATAAACCACTCAATCGAATTGACGATTATCTCACAATTTATTGTATCTTAATTCCCGTTTCTTAAAATATAATAAAATAAAAATTTAATAATTAAGCAATCTATTAAGCAAGTTCTTTCTTAGGGTCAAAGTATTGTAATGATTCATCTTAATCATGCAAGCAAAGTGTTGTCTTTTGCTTGTAATATGATACTTAAAATGAGGTCAATTGCTTCTTAATTTACTTAAATTATAATAAAACAGCATAATACGTGATATTGATGCGTGTACTTAATTTACTTGAGGAATTAGAAAATAATGTGTTTGCCTTCAATTTTATTATATATGGACTTCAATTTGATAGGGCAAGTGTTGCCTTCAATCGACCGGATGACATGTTCTTTCGTCCATAGTTTTGCTGTTCTTAGTTCAATAAAGACAAAGACAAGCTTAGTTTAAGATATTCAATCTTATGACTATCTTGGACCGACAATGACATTAATATTTCTTTTATGAAATACCTTATATTAGAGGAAAATAAAACACGGAATCCATCAGCTTATTGTTTCAGGATATGAACTGAAAGATTGACAGGGACGGATATATTTCATTTTTACTTTTATAATGAGGAGGAACTGATCAAAGGATCTTGACAGGTTCATTCCTAGACCTAACCACTAGTGACTATTGCAGCAATAATTAAATTTAGTTGAAAATGTGACTTTGACGATGATAATAATAAAAAAAACACGACATATTTAAGTACAAAAATTCAGGTAATATTATATATGTTATATTATAATATAGAATTAATCGATAAAAATTTTAAAATTTTACTTAATTCGAAAATTTAAAAAGTAACACTAAAATATTCAAATTTTTAATTTTTAATAAAAAATAGCATAACATTAAGCTATTTATTAACGTAAATAATGAGACGAGCCACATCAGATTAATATTTTTATGCTACATATGAATTATATTATTTAATAAGTTAAAAATATCAAAAATATTAAAATAATTATACACTCTTTCACATGTTTTATTTATTAATTATTTTAAGATGTTTATATTTTTAATTAATTAAATAATAAAATTTATACGTGATATAAATATAACATTTGGTAGTTAAAGTGACAAAAATGCTAATATAATGTGACTCGCTATATCATATACATTAACAAGGAACGCCACTACGTCAGATTATTTATTCTAAAATTTATAAATTTAAATATTTTGATATCACTTTTTAAAATTGAGTAAATTTTGAATTTTTTTGATAATTAGTCCTCCAACTCATTGATCGATAAATACATATGAATAATTTGAAATAAAATGTTAGTATATGAACAAAAATAAATTTATATAAGCATTTTCGAAGAATGTCTAAAAAAATATTATATGCTCAACTACACGTGAAAAATGAATAGGTTAAACAAGCTAATTTCATTTTCAAGTTTTATTTTTTATTTGGTCTGCAATACCAAATCAAAACAGCAAAGTAAAAATCTTGATATTCGATCTATGTTGTTTCTAGATTGAATAAATTAAACAACATGTTGAGGGAACATATATTTGTACATATATACGTATCTGTTCATATACTTTTCAACGCCTCCTTGTATTTTTCTTCTTGGAAACTTAGATTCTTCTCCGTCCCATTAAGCTTGTACAAACAGCCTGAACCGCTAACGTGAAGTCACCGTCACTTCTCCGTTTCAAATACTATTTTTTTAAAATTAAGAAATCCTTAATTATTATCTTTAAAGTATATATTAATCACATGACACATCAACATATATCAATTAAATGATCCAATTAATATTAGTTTAGTAAGATGAAGACTCGTTAGAGAAGCCTCCACCACCAATTTATTCACCCTCGAGGAACACGTTCCAAATATTATTTGGAGGCAACAATTGTACGACTTTGTCTTCCAACACATCTCTAACAAAATAAATGAATGAATAAATAAAAAAATAAAAATGAATAATTATGTATTTCAATCTATTTATTTGATGGATTATAAAAATTCAGAAAATTATAAGTAAAAAGAATTATGTGAGAAAAAAAAAGAACTGTCTTTTAATCTGTAGAAGATCGAATTCGTCAATGATTAATATTAAAAAAATTAGGTATTGGAGAAGATCCGATCATAATCGCCGTGTTTGCTGCCGGAATATGCTCCAAGGTAATCTTATGTGGGATCATATCCATTGGAAGGAGCAAGTTGCGTAGCTCCGTCGCTTCCAAGGTGGTTCCGGCTGACCCATAAACTTTGTCCATCCCTAAGAAGTCCACCACCACAAGCTCCGAAGCTGATGAGGCGTTAAGTATAGTCCCAACTACTAGCAAGTAACAAACAAGTGCCGGATGTTACGTCCAATCACTTTCAAGCAAGTGTTACAGCTTTTTCTGGTCTGTCATGGTTGGCTTGTTACGAATATAATTAAAGCACCACAGTTGTTTCGTAGACATTTCTCCGTTGGACAGAACATTGAAAATGATGTCTAATATCTATAATCTTCATTAAATTTTTTTTTAAAGAATGAATTAGATTAAATCTTAACTAAATCAAATTTTACATGTCAATGATACGTGTTTGAGAATTTTCAGAAGTATGGATTGAGTAAATGTACCACAGAAAGTCACTAGCAATGGAGGTTGCCCCTTTCTTTAAAGTGTATGTTTCGTGAACTTTCGTGTTCATTTCCAGGCAAGTTTGAGAGCTTTATCAACTTCGTACGATTTCTTTACCATCAAAGATGTTCGTGGCAATGGAGGTTGCCCCTTTCTTTAAAGTGTATATTTCGTGAACTTTCGTGCTCATTTCCAGGCAAGTTTGAGAGGTTTAATTATCAACTTCATACGATTCCTTTACCATCAAAGATTTTCGCGGTAATGGAGGTTGCCCCTTTCTTTAAAGTGTATGTTTCGTGATCTTTCGTGTCCATTTCCAGGCAAGTTTGAAAGGTTTTATCAACTTCATACGATTCCCTTCCCATCAAGGATGTTCGTGCATTGACCTGTTGAAGTAATAACATGTAGACATTATTTCGTTTGGTGTCAGAACTAAGAGCAAAACTCATGTAATAATACAAAGCATAAAACAACTTTCTATACTGTTGTAGAATTGAAACTCACAATCTCGGTGGTGAATGTCTGCATCTCATTCTGCCAGATCAAGTCCGTCAACAATTTGAGTTTGCTGTTAATTTCTCTCCAAAACAGCAATAATATTATTTTATTTAATAATTGAAGATTAATAAATTAAAACCACGTATTGTTCGAGTTTAATTAAATTTTAAATTGTTTATAAAAACATTATGTTTCGAGTTTATTCTAAATAATTAAGATGAAATTCAATTAATGGATGCACAAATTCATCCAATGAATCATTATATAAACTATTTGGTCATGCCAAAGTCGAAAATTTGGAAGTAAATTATTATTTTTTCTACAATTTTCCTTTTCTTTAGATTGCATATTTTTGTATAATATAATTATAGGAACATTTGATTTTTTGGATAAAAAGGCTCTGTTTTTGGATTAAAAAGGATAAGTTTGGGAATAGTATCTAGCGCGCCCCACACACACACATATAAGGACAAAGAGCAAAGGGAAGTTAGGTATAGTATCCTAAGAAAATAACAAGTTTGAGTTATAGAAATGGTCCTTTTGTAAAAATGTAAAGGGAAGGTTACGTACATTAATGAATCTCTCCCGACTTCTACAAAGTAGAGAAGCTTTATACAATAGGGTGTAATGTATTTTTTAAAAAGACATTTGAATAGAGAAATTTAATGGAAATAAGCATATATAGTGAAAAATAATTCTTAAAAACAATGTTAAAATTTTAAAATAGAGCAATCTTGAAAAATTAAAATATCTTTTTTTATATTTCAAATAAGTTAAAGTAGTTTTCTTTTTTAAGATTTCAATTAAGTTAAGGGCAAAATGTTTGTTATGCAAATAAAGAAAATTTTTATTAAATATGATATTGTTTATACTGCATAAAATTTAAGTTTTAACATTACAAAATTACATAAATTAAATTTTTCTACAACAAAAAAGAATATAATAATTATCAAAATTTAATGTTTATACTGTTGACAACTTAGTTAAATACTTAAATATAAATATTTTTTGAAGATTTGTCCTTTTCCATATAATTAAATAAAAGAATATATATATATTACTAATTAAGAACAAAAATTATGTTTACGGCTAACTAAAACTTGTTCAATTTATGCTAATTTTGGCAAAGTGATTTCAGTACATCTTATTTCCTTAGAATGTGGATAAATCATTATTAAAGATTTAACGTTTTCTAAAATTACAGGTCACATATTTGATAACGTGAGAAGAAAATTAAAAACAAAGACATTATTATAAAAAATATATAATTTACAGAAAAGCAAATTTCTAATTATTTTACAGAATAGATTTTTCCTTGATTCTAATTTTCTATTAATCAAAATTTCCTCTTAAACTACTGAAATTTTTATGTGTATGTCAGTGAAGAAACTCTTCTCCCACACGCCGGCCTGTAACCATAACAGATTTGTCTTTTAGAAAGCAAAAGGGAGGAAATGAACTAAAACAAAAGATCACAGCTTTAATGTTGTTTTGCAATTTCTCAAAAAGTCTTTTGTTTAGCAATTTCGAAATGAACATTTGAGGGGTCTCCCCCCATTTCCTCGAACAAAACCAGCGTGTTCTGTCCGTTGACGAGAAACGATCTTGGGACATGGTACCTGCAATTACATGTCAATGTCATTCCACAACTTGTTCTTGTTTTATCGTCTAGTAATAATTAAAGTGTCCGAGAGTCCCTTGTTTACTCTTTTACGTACCATCTTTGGGAAGGTTGGCCACAGTCTGTATTGCATACACCGCCACCGTATGTTCCAACGTAGCTGCACGTGGCTTCGCAGCCATCTTTTGGAGCAATCTGAGCAACCCAGTACCGGCCAATGCCATTCCCGTTCACCCAAGCTTGACCTTTTCCCATTCCTTGCAAGTCCAACGTTACAGGTTCAGTTCCTGGTAAAGCCTCAAAATTGGCCTGCGTTGGTCGTATGTATGATTATGAATATTACCAAACAATTGCAACTTGCAACCACATTATACTTTGGCTTGTGAAAATAGTACCAAGTCATGAGGAGTTACCTTGTACCATGTCATGTAACTACCTACAGGAAGTTTGTCAGTTAACCATTTGCCACTTTGAGTTTTGGGATCGTATAGTTTCTCGGTTTCTCCATTCAGTCCAACCTTTGTTAAAGACATTGTTAAACAAACTGTAAGAAGAAAAGAAAAGAAAAAGGAAGGGACAGTGTTTTCATATATAAACATTGTTCAGTTTGATCATCACCTTATAGTTCCACTGGTGTGCTGATAGATCAACGGTTTTATACCCGTCAAGCAACTTAACAGGGCCTCCATCTATACCTTCACCTATTGCCTCAATAGGTCCACCAGCCCACTGTCAAGACAAATCATCAGGAATAACGAAAAATGAACTGTATTTTCATCTAATAAATAATGGATTATATTGTTTAATCTACTCGGCAATGACATAACCCGCAATCCAACTGTAGCAGTGAGGAGACTGATGTTGTTTTTGCCGGGCTCGAGTGAAGCAGGCTTCTCGAACTTGAAGAAATGAGAGTCCGACTGGGTACCTGTTCTTTAAGGTCGAATTAGCACACATTGTAATAAGCTTAGATGGGTTAAAAATGAAACATACAAAATATGCAAATGAACTTACCTAAATATATCCCATTCACAAAGGCATAAATAGCGTTTCCTGTCACATTTACACTAAGGGTCACATTGCGTGAGATGTCCTGGTCGCTGTCAAAACTGGAATTCAAGAAGATGAAGAATGAACCTTGTGACATCGGTGGTATCAAGTGAAGGAATGTAACAAAAATTTGAGTAAGAAATTAGTAATTATGTAGATTGGCATTTTGGTCTTATCCTAGACACAAAGTTAATATCCGAATATTATTTTATTAAATTTTAAACCACCTGTTGCCAACCCTGCATACGTACCTGGTCATGTACCACAAGTAGTCGGTCTGGTCGTTAGTTACCGTTTTTTGATCCAGAAGCTCATATGATGGCTGCGTACCGCTTCCCTGTAATTGGTCTTGGATGTACTCTTCCCTCCACGACCAACTGAGTTTAGCAGATGCATTATCATTCTCAGCCAATTTCCTGTCAGTATTAGTGACTTTGTACACGTCGAACTGCAGGTTTATGTAATTAGAAACCCTCTAGTTTCCTACGTAAAAGAGAAAAAACAAAACCATTTTCAGTCTTACTCTTCTCTTACCATAGCAGTATTGAAGATTTGTTTACTGCAATCCTGGATAATACTAACAGACCAAGGAAGCACATGGATTGTCACATTTGGCTCCAAATCAACGTCTTCGGGATCGCTCAGTGTATTGCTCAAGAAACAGAATCTCTCCCCGGTAGAATTAACGGCGAATGTCGTTAGCTGCTTTGCATTAGAAACTTGCATTACTTGTCCATCTTTTTCGCTGACATCCATAATTTTTAGAGCTTCCATTGAAATTTAGGACTTGGTCTAATTGCATTAAACTCTTAGAAGTTCGAAACCAGTGCTTTAATATGCCTTTTTTTTTAACTCTCTCTCTTTCTGGAACTTAACTTACCTCAACCCCTCCTTGAAAACCATTCATGAAACAGGTGAAGGTTTCTCTGAAGAAGAAAGTTTGAATGCAATGATGATGATGACTGAAGATGACCCAACTTCATTTAAAGAGGCAGTAAAAAGCAAAAAATGGAGAGAAGCAATGTCATCCGAAATTGAAACCATTGAGAGGAACCAAACATGGGAGCTCGCTGATTTGCCTAAAGGAATCAAACCCATTGGAGTCAAATGGATATTCAAAACGAAACTTGATGAAAATGGGGATGTGAAGAAGTTTAAAGCGAGATTAGTAGCAAAGGGATATGCTCAACGCCATGGAGTAGACTACAATGAAGTGTTTGCTCCGGTAGCAAGACTTGACACCATCCGTGCAATTCTTTCTGTAGCTGCAGAATTTAGTTGGACAGTTTTTCAGCTTGATGTAAAAAGCGCCTTTCTTCATGGAGAACTCAAAGAAGAAGTTTTTGTACAGCAACCTCAGGGATTTATAAAGAAAGGAGAAGAAGATAAAGTTTACAAGCTGAAAAAGGCACTTTATGGCCTTAAACAGGCGCCGCAAGCTTGGTACAGCAGAATTGAAGCCTATTTTGTGCAAGAAAACTTTGAAAGATATCCTAGTGAGCATACATTGTTCACAAAGTCAAAAAAGGTAAGCTGTTAATTGTTAGTCTTTATGTTGATGATTTAATTTTCACCGGAAATGATAGAAGCATGTGTGAAGAATTTAAAAATTCAATGATGTTGGAGTTTGATATGACTGACTTGGGAAGGATGAAGCATTTTCTTGGAGTAGAATTGAAGGAATGGCCTGATGGTATTTTTATTTGTCAGAAGAGACCACTCAGGAAAACCCCTGTTAAAGCCATACAAAAAGAACTAAGAGTTTTCAATTTGTTGATAAGAAACAATTTGATATTTACCCAAAGTTCCAGTGAGCATTGATATAAGGACCGATCCGTAGAATTCCGCATAGTCCTGCTTCTTTAACTTTCAGGAAAAACTCTGTGAAGTTCAGGTTGCCCGCAAAGTTGTACTGCATCAGGATTATGATATAAAGAAAGTATTCAGACAATTTAGTCTCTATGAACAAGAAAAAAAAAAAAAAGCAGGCGGATTTATAACACCTGACGACGGCGAGGCTCATGGACATTCCAGAAGATGGATGTGTCAATTGCATCAAGACCACCTTCCTTTGCCTTCTGAATCAGATCAGGCCACATCTGTATAGGTGTCAAAGTGAATAAACTGTTCGATTTCAGTAAGAGGACGGTGTTTTCAAAACCTGCAAAATATTCATACCTCAGGAGTGCTGCGAGTATAGTGAATAGATCCTGAGATGATAATTTTTCGAACGCCATCAATGATTAGAGCTCTTGAATCATATTCAACATTTCCTGCTGAAAAACATGAGCCTAAAATCGCTGCACTCACAATGAGAATCAATTTCGTCCATGAAGGGAACATTTTGGCGTTTTACGTTAATAAATTGGTAAAATCCTGGAGCTAGCATCGACTGCTTAAAGCTGAAGAACGAGTTTTATATATGAAAAATTAAGGAAGAACAATGTTGCGGATGTCCTCAAGTTGTGTAAGATATTAATAGCAAGGCATCAGCTTTCCCCATTTATTGCCAAACAACGTCAACTCAGTTAATGCGCCCCTCCATATTTATAGTGTTTCTTTGTTTGACGAAAGGAAACAAGAATGGCCTTTCAATTGATTGGACATGGTTAACGAAAGAGGTCAGAAAATTGCAGTATGACTCTGTATTATCCAGTTATAGTTAAATAGTTTGCTGAAAAAAGAACCAGTCTACGATTCATAGTTTACCAAGACGGACATGAGTTAAAAAGAATAGATCCGATTTAAGTTCAGCGAAAGAAGTAACGAAAAACTATATTTACATGATGAAATCAAATATTTTTAAAACTTTTTTATTTAATATTTATTAATTTAAGTAATCATTAATAAATCACGTAATTAAAAAGTTATCATTTTAAAATTATTAAGTAAAAGTTTATTTAAAAGATATTTATTAAAAATAATTTGACCAATATTTAGTTCTTTTAACAAATTTATTATTCGAATTTAAAATGAATTGATCAAATTAAAATAAAAATAAAATTTTTAACAATTTTCTCATATTTAATTTATTTAGCATCGATTAATTTTCAAACTCCAAAAATCTAAAAAAGGAACTTTTATCAAATCTGTCATTACATACTTAATTAAAAATTTTGATAATTTTTATTTATTTAAATAATTATATATTTTTTCATGTATAGTCACATGAAATATTCATATATTTCTCGAATTCAAATCCTCAATCCTCTATCTTCTTATTTCAGGACATGTCATTGTTTTGATTATTGGACATAAATTTAAAGACTATTTAATCCTGTCTAATTGCTAATTTAAAGATTATTTAATCATGTCTAATATAAATTTTGTTAGTATGTGAAATTTGAGAAGATATTATAATACACAACTTTACTCCTAACTAATAAACAGACAGGTTGAACATAATAAAATTGGACAGAGAATTTCCAACTCATATTTCTCACTAGACCATATTTAACTATCAATTGTAGATAAAATAAACATCATTTTAGTTGTTGGACAAGTTGAACATGGTAAAATTGGATAGTGAATCTCCCCTGACCATATTTGACCCCTTTGCTATCAATTATGGGTAAAATGAACATTATATACTTTACAAGACTCCTGTTAAAATTTGAAATTTGCGAAGCATGCAAAAGAATATATGCAAGTGATTAGTTTCCATTTATGCTTTACTCTAAAGCCACAAGACAACTTTGATTAGTGAGTCTTAAACAGTCCACACACCATGTGTTTGATAATATGTCCCCTCCAGAATTCTCCCTATTCCACTTCCATGCTCTCCACCCACCATGAACTCTTCCTGTTCCTTCATCGACTGCTGCTCCACCGGAACCCTTCGCGCGTGCCTCAACGCAACGTCCCGAATCTGAGACGGCAACAACTCTGCTCCGACCGGAATCTCCGGCGGGTTAGATGGGAAGTTGAGAATCCCCGATGGTCCTCGTAGACATAAAACTGCAGCGTCGTAAGCTCTGGCTGCCTCTTCGGCAGTGTTGTAAGATCCCAACCATAATCTTCTTTTGCTGTTCGGTTGCCGTATCTCCGCTACCCACTTTCCCCATTTCCTCATCCTCACCCCCCTGTAACGGCCGTTCCCTCTTTGTCCCCCGCCACCGCCACTCTTTCTTGCCATTTCTTCATCTTCTATCGCTATGTTCCATGGTTTTTATATTAGGATTCGGGAATGCAAGATAACGGGGGTGCTGAGAAATGGACCATCCGCATGCGCTAAGAGGATGTGGAACTGCCCGAGAGCGCCACGTAGAGACTTGGAGGAAAGTTTCGGGAAATCCCGTTGGGCTGGGAACCCAGAAGTTACGCGTGGAGCAGCAGGGATCGGCTGATAAGGATTAAGACAATACACGCTGTCGCGGTTTCGGTCGTCCTAAGTTAAAGAACTCGACACGTGCCCTGCCCCAATGCCTAGTAGCTATCACTAAGCTTTGACTTGTTTCTAGAAGGTTAACATCATATTTTCTTTCCTTCCATGAGCAAAACATAAATTAAAATTTAATTTGTATATTAATCAATCTTTCAATTTTTTAGTTTTTAATTTTTAACTTAATGTTTTTAATTTTTCAATTTATTAGATACAATTTAATTTATGATAACTTGTTTAGACCACTCGATTAGGTTTGAAAAATTAGTATGATTTGAAGTCAACCAATTTAGTTTAAATTCACAAGGTTTCAACCTAAGTTGACTTTTTTTCTTTTAAATTTTGAGATTTTGGATTTGACAATGCAAGTCACAACTAAATCTAAAACTTTTAAATGAAACAAATTTGTTTTAATATCGTTTTAAGTAAAAAGATGTTGATTTTAATTTTAGAAAATAAAAATATGTATTTAATTAATCCTGATCAAATTTTATTTAGAGCTGAATCTTAAGACTTAATTGGACTCCAGATTCAACTTGTACTATTTCGAATAGACTATGTCATAAAATCTTGGATAATTTCTTTACCTAATAGAAATAAGACTGTATATTAATGAACCTTTTAAACTAACACTCAACAAAAATTTTATTGGATGTGGACATTGTTGATATTTTACTATACCATGATATCCTTAAAAAGATAAATAAGCCTAATGGGCCCACTATGGCCCTAATAGTCAATCCCCACTATTGGGCCTGGAAACGTCCTTCATTTGTCTTCTGCAATGATCAGTTCTTTGTTCGAACGGAGCGCGTGAGGGTCAGTCCCACGCAAAACTGAAAATTCTAGAAGTCTCCTTTTATCACTTGTTGTCGTAGATAAAAAACCCATCCTCCCTCTTGCACTAAGTTAGTTCTAGGGTTTATATCTTCTAGTGCTATCCTATTACCTTCCTCTTTCCTACTAAGTCTGCTTATTTTGTTTGAGGTAACTAACTATAACTATTGGTGATTAATTTATTTCTTAGATTTTAGATTCGGGCTGATTTTTTTTGTTTTGTTTGGTATTGGGGAACACAGAAATGGCGGCAGCACAGCTCACGGCATCATCAGTCTCGGTCTCTGCAAGAAGCCTGACGTCTTTCGAAGGGCTAAGACCTGCAAATGTAAAGTTTGCATCTTTTGGGAGCTTGAAAGCTGCTGGAGGTTTATCTCAGAGGTCGTTTCGAGGGTTGGTCGTCAAAGCTGCAACTGTTGTCGCTCCTAAGGTAGTGTTGGTCCCTTCTTTGTTGGTTTTTGATGTTTCATTTCTATTATTAGTTCGGGTAGGTTTGGTTTTTGGATATAGGAGAATTTGGTCAAATTTGTGAGTAATTTAATTGAGGAGAAGACTGTGAATTGGATTTTATATTCCTGAGTTCGTTTTTCTGTCTGAAATGGAACGGCGTGGGTTTTGGAAAGCTAGTTTACATCCTAGAAGTTTTTGGTTTAAATATGAAGTGTTATGTGAGACGCCGCTGCTTGAGATAGATTTTAATTCCAGTTTTAACTGGGAAGCCTGAAATATAGACTTTAAGTTCCTTTAGCCTGAAACTCAAGTCTTTACAAATTGCCTCATCGCTGCTGATAGATGAATTGTTCTGAAAATTCATTGTTGTACACTCTTTCAAAAGCTTTATGTGCTTGTCTTATTCCTATTATAGAATTTCTAGTGTGAATTTCTACTTTAGAGGGTAGCCTTTAACTTGTTAATTCATGTTAGTCTTTGTTTCCTTCACACTTCTGTTCGCATACATAACTTTTCTTTATTAAAAAAAATCTGCAGTACACTTCAATTAAGCCCTTGGGAGATAGAGTATTGGTCAAGATCAAGAGTGCTGACGAGAAGACTGATGGTGGAATCTTACTTCCAACCTCTGCCCAAACAAAGCCTCAAGGAGGTGAGGTGGTTGCTGTTGGAGAAGGGAAAACTATTGGAAACACCAAAGTGGACATTAGCTTAAAGGTTGCTATCAAGGACCGAGTTCTGTTACTTATTCATTCTGGCTTCTTCTTACTATCCATTTTGCCCCACAGGCTGGCACCCAGGTTGTCTATTCCAAGTATGCGGGCACTGAAATAGACTTCAATAATTCAAAACATCTTATACTGAAAGAGGATGATATTGTTGGGATACTTGAGACAGATGATGTCAAAGATCTGAAGCCTCTCAATGATAGAGTATTAATAAAGGTGATTGTCAGATGCTCTTCCATGAGCTGCTTTTTGGGGATTAGTTGCCAATTTTAGTTGTTGTCGAGCATACTTTTGAGGTTCATTTTGTTTGCAGCAATAGGGGTGTTTATTGATCATTATCTTACAAATACCTCAACATGTGACACGTATTTGTTGCTTGTCATTGCTTGCAGGTTGCAGAGGCTGAGGAGAAGACTGCTGGTGGTTTGTTGCTGACTGAGGCAACCAAGGAAAAACCTTCGTTTGGAACGGTAATATAAAGATCTACTTATCAAATTTAGTCTGTTTACCTTACGTATGTTGTGTTATGTGGGATCTTCTGCATAAACAGGTGATAGCAGTTGGGCCAGGGACACTAGGCGAGGAAGGTAAAAGAAAGCCATTGTCCCTCTCACCGGGGAACACAGTTCTGTACTCGAAATATGCTGGGAATGACTTCAAGGGCAGTGATGGTAGCAACTATATTGCATTAAGGGCATCCGATGTGATAGCCGTACTCTCATAGTTGTTCTTGATATGCCTAATGTGTACTAAGGAATTTTGTGATCGAGTTTTGGAAAGGCTTATGAATTATCAAAGGAGTCTTTGAACACATCTGTGATGTTCCAAACTGAATTGCTTAACATTCTTTACAAGTAGCTTAAATCTTTTACGTGTTTAGTCGGAATCTATAACAATCGCTTTTTTCAGTTTGTACCTTTGGAATTAGAGTTGCCAAAAGTAGAGAGTTAGGAGACGTAATAAATCCACTGGCACTATGTTGTCATTTTCTCAACGGACTATTAACAAAATGAACAGGAAACACCTCAAGACGTTAGTTCTCACATTATGGCATTTACAACTAATGTCAAGTCAGTTTTTGTTTCAAACTAGGTGAAGATCATATAATACATCATTAGGCGCAGCAGCTTCCTGCTGCATTTTAAAGAATCCTACCTCCAATTGTATGTCGCAGAAAATCTTACCCTACGACGCCAAAAGTTTAGTGGAAGGTGCTTATGAGTAATCATGCACAACGAGCAGTGCATAAGTCAACCCAGAAAGCTCAACCTGGAGAACCACAGATGACTTACATATCATGAAAGATTACAATCACTAGTTTGGAGATTAAACTACTCTTGGACCGCCATGTATAGCATTCTTCGGTTGATCTCCAACAAATACAGTCAGCAAGGAGTGATGTTATCTATTAAACGAGGCAGCTGAGTTATCGTCATAGTGGCCCCTCCAAGCATTCCCACTTTCAGTCCCGCTACAAGCTTGATTAGGAACTGGAACATTGCCAAGATCACCATCCAAGCTAATCTGCTGTACTTCAGCAGTTGAAAGTATCTTTATGCTTTGAACACAACTTATGAACTCCCTGCAACCAATTAAAAATTGCAACCAACTATGAACATAAATATCTGAAGAAGTACTAACATTTATATACATTTAAGCTCTTTTTCCTTACTCCCAAGGATCGTCGCCAACGAGGAGTATGTCATTCTCATGATCCACAAAAACTAGTTTCCAGTCAGAACTTTGTGGGTCTTCAAGCTGTCCTTCAATACCAAACATGCGAGCTAGATCATGTCTCAACTCATCATACCCTTTATACCGGGTGACGTCAATAGATCTTCCAACTGACCCACGCTTTTGAACCTTCAAAATCAAGAGCCAGTGTCAGATACCAGAATGAAGAAACTAAGATAATCATGCTGTCAATTAGAAACAAAGTTTGGTTGATGCTACCAAATGCCAAAGGATGGTAGCACTGCTCGACACTTGAGTATCAGTTAAAAGACTAATTCTGCTCATTAAGCAAATAATTTGATGATGTAAGCAGGTTGCCGGAGGTAGTACCGCTACACATTGTCTGTCAGTTAAAACTACAGTAAGTGGCCCTCATAGCCACATTTCAGACAAGAACCGTTGTGATAGGCACTGAATTATAATAAGCAGTCTGATGATTTATTTGAAGTGATAAGCAAAAGTTACGCATCTTAGCCCTGAATTGCCTATAATTTCTATCTTGAATCTAAAGGAGGTAATAGCAGTCTCACATGTGAGAGATTAAATGGGAGTGACAAACCTTCGTAAATGTTCTCATACGTTGTGTCTGGTTTCCCCACATCCCACCGTTCAAAACTCCAGTATCATTGATGGCAACATCATTGGAACAACCTGGCTTCAAAGGTATGTTCGGCACACCAAATGATTGGGAGCTTATGGCAGCAGTAGATAACTCTGTCTCAATATCTCTATGGTTACCGCCATAGTTTGAAAGCAAGTTCTGAAGATCCTTCTGAGAATCATATCCCCTTGATAACAAAGTATCAGGTGCCAGATTGTCAATACTAGCAACAAGAGGAAGATTGCCCTGAGTATGAGATTGGACATCACCATCCAAGCCAAAGGTAGGAACAGAAAAACTGTGCTGCATGACACCAGCATCTAGGCAATATGACGTTCCGGAAGAGGAAGCTTCCAATTGATCAGTTATGATGCCTTTATATTTCAGTTGAAGTTGGTCTGACCCTTTTGTGCTGAAAAATTCATGCTTAACTCGGGTATCAGACTTACTATGAAGCTCCTGAATCAGATTACCTGCAGGCTCAACTATTGAATCTGCCATCAATATTGTAGGTGGCGGTTGATTTCTGTTCAGAAAGTTTGACGGTGAAATCTGGCAATTGTTTGTAGAGGGAGAGGTTGAACAAGATGGAGCATCTCCATCTGTAATAGTGGAATGCGCTTTAAGTGCTATAGGTGGTTTCTGCAGGTTTGGTGGCTGGTTCATGTGAAATGAATTCACTTGCATCATTGATGCTGCTGACAAGCTGTTGCTGCTGACTGCTTGCTGCTGACTTTGTGACAAGGGCGAGGGTTGAGGCTGTTGGCTTTGTTGATGAGTCTGCTGTTGTAATTGTTGCTGCTGAGGAGGCAAAAGTGAGTTTGTCGGAGACACCAATTGCTGTTGTTGCTGCTGCTGCTGCAATTTCTGCAGCATCTGCATATGAAGTTGTTGGTCTGAGAGGCCAGCTTGTGATAGTTGTTGCACCTGTGGATGTGTCTGTGCTCTTTGTGAGACACTTTGCTGTAACAATTGCAGAGGTGATTGCTGCAATTGTGTCAGCTGCTGTCTCTGCAAAAGGCTAGATTGCTGATCCAGTTGTTGAAACTGTGTATCTTGAGGCAAAGAGGTCAGCTGATAAGAACTCTTATTAGAAAGGACACTCTGGGACTGAGTATTGCTAGCCAGTAACTGTTGCTGCTGCTGAAGCTGAGAGTATACACCTGGTTGTTGTGCATTTTTATTTGGCATCTGGTTTGGCACAAGCATACTGTTACTCACAGGAAGTGGTTGGAATATTTGTTGCTGCTGCTGTTGTTGCTGCTGCTGTTGTTGCTGCTGCTGTTGCTGCTGATGTTGCTGTTGATGATGATGCTGCTGCTGTTGCTGAAATGGTAGTGACTGTTGCTGTAACGGTAATGACTGTTGCTGTAACGGTAATGACTGTTGCTGTAATGGTTGTGACTGTTGCCGTATTTGTTGTTGTTGTGACACTGGTTGCTGCTGCTGGTTCAATGGCTGTTGCTGAGGTTGTTGTGGTTGGCTGTGCTGTTGCTGTTGAGGATAAGGTTGCTTCTGTGGTTGCTGGCCATAAGTTTGCTGCTGTTGATTGATAGGATTCTGGAATAATTGTTGCAGCTGCTGCTGCTGATTCCATCCCACTGGAGATGGTGGCAATTGACTGCCTTGGCTTTGTGCATTTGGCTTATTAAATTGGAGATTTGGTGTACACAGTGCTGGGACTTGAAAATTCAGCAACTTCGATGGATCTTCAGCACTGAGGTTACTATTCAAAGTATTGGAAGGAACCATAGATGGGAAGAATCCTGACTGAGCAGCTGGAAACTGATTATTTTGTTGCATGCTCATCCATTGGACTAGACTCAAACCAGGGAAGATATTGTTTGGTGCATCCTTCATGCCAAAGTCATCTCCAAGCCATGGCATGGTTCTTTTGAAAGCATTCTCGATGTCTGACTCATCATCTAAATAAGAACTAGAATTAGATCAATAATGAGGAAAATATGATACCATGTAATGCAAATAAATTTATGGAACTGTGTTTTGTAACTCAGGGAAATGCAAATTAAATCTCTTTTTAGCTAACCCATAGGCAGAATATGTTGGATGTCTATGGAGCTACTAATGCCAAAAGGAGAAACCCCTAACATTGTGTATTAAACTCCTCTTTAGCTTACTCATACACAGAATTTATTGAGTAACAAACAAGGTATCTCACCAACCCAACCCTCCCGGGCCATCTTCGTTTGAATTTGGGAAAATCAACAAAAGAAACCCTTGCTGAACCCATAAAAATTAAGATGATCTCATTTCATTCCCCAAAAGTAATTAACTATAAACCATGGTAAAGACGACAAAAAAACATAGAGAGGAGGAGAAGCACGATTAGATACAACAATAAGTTGGCAAGTAGAGAAATTAGATAAATCTAATTTACCTAGCATCCCTGGCTGTCTAGGGAACTTTGATCTGAAAAATGGAGGAGGACATATATAGAACGGAGTTACAACCGGCTCAATCTCCCAAATAGATACACGGCTTGGCCTTTCACCAGCAGTTGATTCATCCCACCCAACCTAACAGATAAAAGTGCGTTAAGTAATCCAATTGATGAATATATGAGCATACACACACACACACACACATATTTATGATACCTCGTAGATGGGAAAACTATCCTGATATGAAGAAATAGTCTCAACAAACTATAATAGTACCTGCAGATTGCGCCATTGTGAATTCTTCCACCGGACTGGATCCAAATCACTGATACCAGTAATTGTACCCATGTATCTACGAACTCCCGATTCTTCAGTCTCGAACATCATCCTAAATCTCATGCCAAGAGACACTTGTGTGTACATTGCTTTATTACACTTGGAGAAGGGAACTACAAATTCAGCTGGACTTGCCCTATTAAATTGAAATATCATTAACATTCCATAACTATTAACCCTCAGTTCAAGCAGTGATGGTGAAAGTAAGCACCTTGGATTATAAAATACAGTAAATGGGCTATTATTCGCAGACGCATGAGCTGCAGCAGCAAGAATACCAATATGCATGCTGTCACTGGATATGACTGAGGAAGAGAGAGCTGGTTGCTGTCTGTTTGCACGCTTTATACCCAAGAGAAGTTGTGATTTTTCATCCCTAAGGAAAAACGGGACATTGCTTAGCTTAACAGAATGATTTCCCAGCCAAAGTGTTTCCTCACTAGCATCAAAGTCATACCTTATAAACAGAACAGAATCACCAGCAAAAAGTCTTTTTGTGCTAACAAAGACACTCCAACCTGTAGTGAGCAGGTGCCTTTTTGGTTGGCCTGCAATAGGAAAACTCTATACATTGAGGAGTACATATTTAGTTTCATCTGTACTGCTTAAAAGCTACTAGATACATCAAACATGTGATTCCTGAACTTTTTCTTTGTTGAAGAATTTGATTCCTGATATTTACCAATACCAAGCAGATATCGTGACTAATTTGAATGTTGATATGAGAAAGCTGTTAATTCCAAACACTCAAGATTTGATAATTTCCAACAATCATGTCATGACAGGAGCTATAGCAGGATTACAGCAAATTAAAGTAGAAAGACCATTAAATCATCCACTTTATTTTCATAGATGTTCAAGCACAAGAGCAGGAAATCACATGAGGCAATACCTCGATAAATATGTCTAAAAGTCCAGGAATTGTCATGTAAATCTCTAGCTACCAGCTCCTGAGCAGGTGGTTGCATTGAAAAGTCCTACAACACATGTTTAATGAACATTAGAGAAGAAATTATCCACAGTACCATGCAGAACTTAAAAGTTGTACAATAAAAATTGCAAAACATTGTACATACAAGGGGTGGGAAAATCTTCTCAGCCGCTCTACGAGGTACAGAGAATCCACCATGAGTACTCGTGTCACTAGCAGTAAGAGCTTTGCAGAAGAACTCAGTAGGTTGCCTATTTTGTTTGAGGCCGATATCCGATGCCAATATAGCTTCTTTGTCATACTGTATTGGACAAAATTTGAGTAAACTTACTGTTAAAACATGAGACTTTAGGGTAAGTTTGCATGCAACAAAAAGTTATACAAAATGGCTGACCTACTTTGCTTACGGGTTGAAGGGTCATCTGTGCATACACCTCATCAGTTTCTGCATCAGCCTGTTATCAAATGTAAACATATATGAGCTGACATAAAGCTTGAGTAGATCATAATAACTTCACTTCTTCATTCATCTTATTCAGCTTTCAACAATTCTCATGCATGTTCCAGCACCTGGAAGGCATATGACTAGCAAGCAAAAATATGGAATAATCATAAGCCATTTAGAACAATTTGGAACAATGTATGGAAAGTGGTTCTATCAAAAGGGGAAAATTGAGGCCAAGACCAAATTCGAACCAATTTGCGAAAAGAGCATGTGCCAAAGAAATTTAACTTCCGTAAATTAAGATATCAGTTTCGGATAATGAAGATTTCATACATGCAATGTCACATTGTGAAGAATGCAAATCAACTTGGAAGGAAGGTTGGGATAACTTGGTATAAAGTCAGTCTCCTTTTGCATTGACGCTGCGACCTGAAAAGTAACAGAGCCAGAGATTTTCCCATCAGTAACAAATAAAATGATCAAAGTTACCGCATAGGATTAAATGAAGGCAACATACTTGCTCACTATGGCCCTGAGGGAAGTAAACTACAAGACTGCCAACCGGAGGCAAGGAAACCAATGGTCCCGCACAAGCATGCCAAAGCTCTGAATTAATAGCCTTCCTTTCTCCTATTATCAAATCCAGAAGAATAACATTACCAGCAAGTAAATACTAAAAGTCAGATAAATGAAAAAAGAGCATTCTAGCATGCATTCACTCTTCTAAAGTTTATTGCAAACTTTCTTCTTATAATTATCAGGACCATTATCTGAAGCTTAGAGTGCTTCAGAGATGAAGTAGATGTCTTAAATCTGAACCTGAACAAACACTACTGGGTTATAACATTCAATAGGTCTTAAGGTGTAACAAAAAACAAAAGCCCCCCCATAAGATTACTAGAGCGTCCGCTATTTAAGATAGAAAACATTCTCCACCTTTGACTGACAGTGTCAGTTCATATTGACGCAAGAGGGAACTGAATAATGTATAATCATAGGGGTATCTGCAGCTCCATTCTTGGAGTTTGGCAATTGACATTACATTTAAGTCCCAAAAAGTAACTTGAGGAGCACTTTTCAGTCAAAGTTTGTTACTAGACCAATTTTAGTAAACAAATTCAGGGTTTTCAAACTAAATGAAACTTCCAAACCAGGAACCTGGAAGATCCTAATGAGTATATCAAAGAAGACAATAAACGAAATAAGATGAATTGGTAGAAGCTTGGAAATCTTGGCTACGATCGAGAAGTCAACCAAAAAACTATGTCAACGCCGATTTCAGCATAAGACTCACAAATCTGGAGTAGTTTTTAGATGGACTGAAGAGCGTTCCCTAAATCTGGATAACTCTTGCCTCGATATGAGCATAGATAACTTTATAAGAAGCAAAGTAAATTGTTAGAAACTAATATCGGACTGCAATAATGTCAACAGTGTTTATGGACTGAGATTTAAATCGGGTAAAAAAGAAGCCAGTGACTTAGACTGAGAAAAACAAGAACAACAACAACAAGAACAATTTCACCAAGGAAAGATGAAAAGAAAAAGAAACTATCGATCTTTCATAAGGAAATTCATCTTCTCCTGTCAAACAGCAAGAAACGGAGAAGTTGTAAGAACAAATAGCCATGCTTGTTTAAATCTTAAAAAGATAAAACAGACAGCATAAACTATAGAGTAATGAATCATGAGAACATAACAAAAGCCCCATGATCACACGCATCGAGAAATGAACTTTGACAAACACACCCACCTTCTCCAGTATTAGCCAGTAACCCATTTGGAGGAACCTTCATTCTTGCCGTTTTAAGTCCCCTGAAGCAAAGCTTTTCACTTTCTCTTCTCCACACAGATATTGACCATAAACCTAACCACAACTCTTGCCTTTCATCATAAACCCAGTTCTGGCCTCCATGCCATTGCCAATAATTGCACCATCACTTCTCTTAAAGCATCAGCTTCAATGCCTAATAAACCCAAAAATCACATCCAATCCTAAATAACCAAGCAAGTGTCAAGTGACCAACTAAAATAACCCACTTAATCACACCACTTAACAAGCAAAATCAAACACTATTTTTTCCTTCAACACCCACTTTTCTTCTTCCTCTTAAGAGAACCAACAAAACCCCACGAGTGAAACCTCTCCATGAACAGAGACCCAGAAAGGGAAAAAGAATCTTAGTTGTAAAAGCTAAATTTTTATGAGCGATAACGAGGAACCAAACTCCACTTTCTTCTCACTCACACGAAGCTAAAGATGGGAACTTCTCAATATATTTTCTCTTCACTACACTGGGATCAAAGCCAGAGGAGAGAAAACTGACTTGTCGCCCAGGAATCAGAGGTCCGAAACACGACCAAAAGCAGAAGCAAAAGCAAAGACAGCTTTTTTATTTATGTTAACAAGCCGACATATGATAGACTCAGACAATCACCACTCCACACTCGACCCTCTTACAGGTTTTGTTTTGGTCTTGTTAAGATTGTAAGAAACTAAAAGGAAAAACTACCAGACCAACAGGAAAAAAAAAAGGTGCAACAGTTGTGATGGTTAATTAATTATTACCATGTTACTTAATTATTTATCTATGTTCAATTATGTTATGTGTTTAGCGGACAATAATGTTGGCCCTTATCAATCAAAGTCATCCCATGTTCCACCTTTTTTTTTTTTTGTCTATTTTTAGTACATATTAAATAAATATTATAAAACTATAATAACTCACTGATTATAAATTTTAAATTGTTTAAATCATATTTGCCTAATTCTTTGTCATTTTTAGAGTTTATGACAATTTACTGACTTTCTCATGCTGATTTATAGGTTTATATTGGATTATATAAATATTGATATTAGTTTAGGCAAATATCTATTCTAATATACTTCTCATTAAAGAAAGTAAAAATTAATCAATCAATTTTTATAAATTAATAGGTTCTTATGAATAGATCAATTAATTTTCAGTTAACAATCTTTTTTAATTAAACTTCAAATTTTTCGTATATGTAAAGACAATCTATTTTAATCATATTTAAAATTCTTTAATTGTATTTAATATTTAGTCGATTTTATAATGGTCTAATACTAGTTGAATATTTTAAATCTTAAACATCTTGTTTTACCGATTTGACTTCCAGTTTGATTTTTAAAACATTGCTCGAAACTATTAATTTCTTTTATTTTCTCAAGGAAAAAACAATAGATATAGAAATCAATTAATGCCAATTAAATTAAATGGCATGTTGTAACTCATCAATTATTGCCGTAAGTAGGAAGACAATTAGGAAAATAATAAATATCCGATATTTTATTACTTTGTGATTGGATTATTATGTGCTGACAGCTGGAAATTTATCGATATGAGTAATTAAATGATTTTTCTTACATATATGAACAATTCAATATTTTTTTAATGATATAAAAATTGAAAGATAATATAATTTTAAAAATTAATGTAAAAGGAGATTTATTTTTTGTATTAAAAGCCGACATAAGTTCTCTGAAAGTTTTATTCATTTATAAGTATTAATTAACTCATGTACTCGTAAATAGTTGCTTTTTTTTAATTTGGCTAAGTAATTACTGAGTGAAACTAGCATTGTTATGATGAGTTGATGTGATAGACTAATAAGTTGACATTTATTAATAAAATTGACAATGGGATGAAATAATTGTTAAAGGTCAAACACAATTTCGTAGTTAAATTTAGGGTTAATTAAAAAAATCAGCTCAATTTTATAACTATAGTTCAAACAAAAAAAAGTGGCAATAAAATATTTAAGTTTTTAATTTTTTTCAACTCTAATCTGAACTTTAAAAAGTGAAAATAAAATACTTAATTTTTTTTTTAATTTTAACCTAACGTAAGTATTTATGTTAAATTTGCTGACATGATTTGCCACACATTTTCAAAATCCTAACTATTAATATACCTCAATTAAAATTAACACAACAAATTAAGATTATTGCAATTAACCCTTAAGTTTAACATAATTATTTCTAGTTAATTGAATAGTGCAAACACTGACGTTACAATTTTCATGGCCGGAGTCAAATTTCTAAACTTGATGTTAAAATGCTAAAATACATTATTTTCTACAATGTAAATTCAAATTTTTTATACATCTAATATATATTTTTCATTCAATTATATTCACATTTTTTAGTTTTAAAAATGTGTTTTACAATAAATAAATTATTATGAAGAGTGAGATATTTATGATATTTTAATTTATTTCAACCATTAAAATTACACTAAATTAAAAAAGAAAACATTAAATTAAAAGATGAATTTGCCACACACCTCCTACTTTAAAATAATTATATATCTTTTAAAAGTACAATATTAATTTTACAAAACATATATTTTTCTCACAAAAGTTAGTATTTTGATGAGGTGCTTCGTACACAATTCACAGAATAAGATCTTCCTACCCTTCAATTTTTATCTTCAAACAAAAGGAATTTCGGGCCAAGAAGAAAAAGTGATGATAGAGAAGGCAACATTACCGGATGAACTTATTTGGGCATATTAAGATTTAAGAATGGCCACTAGCCGCAAAAGCAGGAGATACCTTCACATGTAAACGAGCTTGGTGGGTGTGACTTGAGACATCATTATACCGCAATTAAAGTCAAGCGTGAATCAATTATAATAATCAATCTTTATAATTACTTATTATTGTTATTTACTATTATTATTATATTGCAACAGTTGTGGTTCTTAGTAGATCCTGATCATGACGGTGTCCATATTCCATCATTCTGTGGACCTCCCAACTTTTCCTTATATTCCTCTCTTCCGACTTAAATAAACTAGTCTCTATATAATAACACATGCATACCAAGAGAGAAATTGCTACTTATGGTGTATCCAATGTGTGATCTAGCTGTTTAACTGCACTACCTTAAATGACCTCAATTTCAATAGCATAAAGTTAAGAAAAGAGATATGTATTTTTTTTTATTTATTCTTAATGCATAAATGGGAGTATTTGTTTAAGCTAAATATTAAATAAATATTAGATAGTGGGAGATCTTATGTGCGTGTATGCGAGTGAAGAGTATGATTCAAGGTGCATCATCAACTCTATATCATGGTACGTTGAGCAGCAGAGCAGGAACTTTAAGAATCTCAAACTGGGAAATGTTCTCAATTTTATAAATTATTCACTTTTAAGTCAAAGTGGATAGGAAGGGGAAATGGATATGGAAGAAGCCATGCAGATTTTGTATATTTGGTTGGAATCTTTGTGTGCTTCGTTGTGATGGAGAGTAGCTGGTTAATATCATCAAGAAAGGATGTCCATATGCACCGCACCAACTAAGTAACATTAACGTTCAATCATCATCCCGTTGGAAATCTCAATTGTTAAAAGCACACCACATATTAAATCGTTAAGATAAGAAATTTAATGTTTAAAGGTTTAATTAGTATTAAATTCTTATAAAACTAACTAAAGAGTAATAAAATTAAAAAATTTAAAATATGATTAGAAGAGATTATTCTTATTCGTTGAAAATTTTGAATTTAATTAAAAAATTATTAAATAAAATTAATTTTTTATTTTAATTTATAAGAACTTATTAATTAATAAAAATTGACTGATTAATTAACAAATTGATTATTTTTAACAATAAGAGTCTATCATCATCATTATCAACACTCAGCTGAAGTCTCGCTAAAGCGCGGGATTTGAAATTTTTAACAACTCTTATAATTAAACGGTTTAAGATTTTTACTATTAAAATAACTGAACCGGTTAAATTTTTTAATTGTTAGTTAAAAAATCGGTAACACCATTATAGAAAATCATAGAATTGACAATAATACATAATTTAACTGGCAAATGTAAACCTAACTTAGCCAAGTGAAAGAACATGTGGTGATGGATCAGGTAGGTGATTGTTGCAGACAATGAACAGAGGAAAATCGGAGAGGCAAAGAAGGCGAAAAAAGAAAATTTTAACGTTGGATAAGGTATGAAAGCACAGTTCAGCAGCAGGCAGCCAAACTAAGAACAGCTAGCTAGTCCGTGGGATTGCGAGGAAACTCCCCCAACCATGTGAAGCAACGCAGCTTTTGTCGGATCAACCACCTCCAACTCCGACCAGATTGTGGGGTTTTCTCTTTAAAAATTTATATATAAATCCTATTTTTTTATGAGTGGCCCTCGATTCTCCGGTTGGCCACTGCTCCTTCTGTTCTGAACTTCTGATATTAATTGTACGGACTACGGATCTTAATTCATCTCTCCCACTTATTCATTGCCTTTTCAAGCTCGCATATGTACATTATATATTAAAAGTTAAATTCATGGTCATGGACAAAGAAAAGGAGAAAGCACTGTAACTCATACAACACATGGTCAACGAAGGTTACATTCCCCATTATTTCATGTCTGGTGAGTGGTAAGTGGTAAGGGCTTGCGCGCTGCATGCAAATATTTTAATAATAAATGGAAGATTAAAACTTGGAAGCTTTTTCAAAGTTCACACACTTTGACAGTTTCTCGTTTGCATGACGTCTCTGTAGTATATATTATTATTTTACAATTCACGTCGAGAAGAGAATAATAAATTTTTTTCTGGACAGGCACATCTGCAGTTCGTGAACAAGATCTGTCATCTATGTATGTGTAATAACAGAGCAGAGAAACCTATTGCAGAAGCAGACAAGTGACAAGCTGGTGCTCCAGTCTTTCTGAATTGTTCTTTTTTTCAATTTTTGTTTCTGGTTATCTCTACTTACGTAGCAAAATGCATGTACTAGCATCTGTAAATCGGTAAATGATAATACTAAAGATATATTAATATTACGGTATTAGCTATATTCTTATTCTGCGTTTCTTAGAAATTCGTAGAAAAAATAGAAAAAAGTTCCATAAATAATTCAATTGGTACCTTTAATTTTTTATTTTTATTGAATATATTTTAAATTTATAAATTATCTTTTTATTCAATAAGATGTATATTGTACAACACTCAGAATTTAATTTTACATTTAATTAAAATTTAGGTGTATTTAATAAAAAATTAATAAAAATTTCAAAGATTAAGATCTTGTTTGGTAAATGATCGATCAGCTATTTTTTGGCAGATTGAGAGGTATTTGGCTGCTTGACTATGTTAAATCGCTGATAATCATATTTGGTAATCAGTTGATTAGATTGGCGGATTGAACTCTATCTGCTATTTCTGAAAATGCTCCAATAGTTGAGAAATTAAGGGACGAAAAGTTATTACAAATTACTCAAGTTGTCATTTTTTATTATTAGTTTCTCTTCACCAAACACTAGTAGTAGAAAAATATGGAGAAAGAAATGAATTTCAACTTGATTACTACGAAGAAAAAAAGTAGTAGTAGTAATAATAATAATAATTTATTTTTATTTTTATTTTTATTTTTATTATATATTCTATGTTTTTATTAGAGTTATAAACTTAATTTTGTGAAATTAAATATCTAAAATTTAAATTCTTATGAAAATATTCAAAGAAATACTAATGTATTATACCCATGTCCTTTTTTTAAATCATACCCTGATAAGTTATTTCACATATAAACAGCTAATACTAAACGACTAATTTTATCAAATATCTTTAAATAAACAGCTGATATTATCTGTTAGTCAACCGCTAATAGAATTAGCTAACAACTAATGTAATTTGCTAATTACCAAATAGGGTTAAATAGAGCATCTAAAAATTTTTATTGGTTATACTTAATTTATAAAATACTATAGATTTCATTTACATAGTACAAATATCTCTATTATTATTGGGTAAAAGTTGGAATAAACGAATATATATGTATATCACTGGTGCAAATCGGAATCTGAGGACTAAGAAGATCACGGGAAATTTTAGGAGTTGGTGGATTGACTCCCATTCAAATAAGTATAACACTACCTTCACGCAAAGTAAAGTAAAGCAAGACAAGACACTACTAACGCTTAGTGTGTGTGTGACAATATCTAACGACTGCATCGAGCATTGTTAGTGTCAATGTGTCATTTCTGAGAGAGAACCCTACCCTCCCTCGATCGGCATCTTTCTTAGCTTAGCACCAGATAGATAGAATTAATGGAAGTTGGAACAATATCTTCCATTTACATGTTTTCATGAACAATGACCCGTACAAGAAAGCAAAATTCGCTTAATCATCAACTCGTGGCATATGGGTTCTTGCAATTAAAAAAGCATTGAACTCGAACAGAATCATTCCACTTATTTTGGGCACAGCACATGGCTGGTGTATGCGAAATTGGTGAAAATGGTGGTGATTAGGTGAAAATTACAAGAAGTTCTGAGACAAGTGAGGAATAAACTCATTTGGGCTGTCCCTTTAATGGCGTGTGGATTAATGTCTTTAGTTTAACCTAATCATGGGATTATTTACTTAACCACTAACTAAAACAGGTTTGATCATATAGAATGAAAACTTTTATAAGCACGAAATGTTAGCATATCTAAAGACAAAGACGTGACATGCATATCTTCTATCATGGATCCACCCACCGTTAAACACGAGTCATGGTCCCTACCTACACACTGCTTATTTGGTAATTATCCTCAACCCAAAAAGGCGTGAGATAGAGAGGAACCAATGGTAGTGGTGGGGATACATTTTCTTTATGAGTTTTTGTACTCTTCCTGACGCTTGGTTTAATGAGGCTAGGCTGTAATTTTTTAATTTAATTAAATACTACTTCCAATGATAATAATTTATTTACAATAGAATAAAATAGAGTTGAACCCTAACTAACAAGGAATCCCTTTCGTCATTAACATCACAAGTTAAAGACCCTTTTGAGGTTTTTTTTTTTTTTTAAGGGTAAGTGATGAAAGTAGTAAAAAGTAGGTCAGTAGCAACACACGCATGGATATATGTGGAAGTAGGTTGATGTTGATAAAGGATCCACTAAGGTCTCTATCCAGGTGATTCAACCACATCTCTCCGCCTTCCATGGGGTTTCTTTTGGATTATCCCACTTACAAAAGAATAGCCACATTTATCCACTTTTATATGGGACCATTTCTTACCCTGTGAAACCGTGGGGTCATCAATCAACTTCCATGGCCAACCCTAGTTTTAAGGATAAAGATTCATGGGTGTTTAAATTAAACCTGTCTTCCACTCCTCTATCTCTCTCTCCCTCTCTGATTTACGATTGTATTTCTCGTAATTACACTTGTATTATTTGTAATAAATACTATACATAACATAACATGAATGGCCTGCCAATGCCAAACCCTTATGCATAGAGTTATGGTTACGTTAATACAGACCTAGCATACGATTAACAGTTGAGTACAGAGTCATTTAAGAAGTCCTAAAGAGCAAGCAAAGAAGCGAGATTCAAGGCACATAAACAATAAAATGACTGTTTCAAGCAGAAAGCAAAACCCACCCTTGAGGGTTATAAAACTGGAAATATGATTGCTTTTGTCTCCTCAAGCTGCCACTACCTCACGCTTCCCTAATTTAAGCTCTGAAACGGTCTGCCTCTCTCAGTTCTATCATTACACCGACAACCCTTTAATTTACTCGAGCTGACTGGTTCCAACCATTATTTATTTCCTATCTCCTTAGTAGTTTAATAGTAATGTTGTGTGCTATTATTGCCTTTCACGTGGGGTCGTTTCGTTCCAGGTTTCTTCGTTCATTTATACATCTCAGGCTCTGCTTTACTTTGCCAGGAGTAAAACACTTGGAAAAACTTGCTGCAGTCTTTCCCTGACGTGAAGCAGATGGGTCATTATTGGCTAGCAAATCTTGTCAATTCAACATTGTTGTTGTCAAGTGAATGTTAGATTCCTCGTTTTCTTGCTCTATAGCTCTTGGTTGTTTCTGCCTGCAACTATAAAAAGAAGAGACGAGCTTGTATTGTATAGTCTCTCATGTTTCCCAAGTTCCAAAAATTCCCTTTGTTTCCTCACATCTTTTAAATAATGTCACTAGAAAGTATTGAACATCATGTTTAATTTAACTGAAATGATTTCTTAATTAATTAAATTAATAAAAACTGGTGTAATATCATCTAACTACATTCCTATTGACTGTTCTGTAGCTTGTCAGGATTATATTATCCAACTCCTTAATATTCCTGTGGTAATAGGTGGACCTTGAAATTGTGGCCTTAGCTTTGAGGTTATGCTGTCACATTTATTGATTGTCTTCCCTTTCTAACTCTATGATTGCGTTTGATCAAACATATCTTCCAATATAACAACTATCACTGTAAGTCTCTCCTCAAATGAGAGGCTAAAACATGATCGATGTTCCAATTCCATCTACCTTGATGTTACCTTTGTCATCCATATAGGCCAATGAAGATGAGTTTTGACTCGAGAAGGTGCAGAGGATATTGGAAGACACTCGTTGCCCACCGGATCAGATGGTTTCATGTGCGGT
>JAOQMM010000008.1:1725473-1738522 GCA_027563515.1 Erythroxylum platyclados | reverse complement strand
AATTAAATAGTTTTAATTAAAATATAATTAATTAGTTAATTATAATGTAATTAATTAAACTATAATTCATTAATTAACTAAAATATAACAAATTTTTATTTCTCAATATTTTAACAAACCAACCACTATCTATGGTAATGATAATTATTTCCTCCTCTTAACTAAATATCAACATTATAATGATTATATCTATTCTCGTTCTTCATTATATTTATTTCTATTTTCATTCTCATTTTTTTTCTCTGAACCAATCGTCTCCTTATAATAGAGTGGGAATAGAGAGATTGAAACAAACAATCCTTTCCCGCTCAAAACATAAAAGTAATATATATTAGAGGAAAAGACATGATAATAACTGAAGCTATCGATTTACTGGTACCCTATAAATAGATAAGGTCTCCAAGAAGTGAAAGACTTCGGTTCCTTAAGACATATATGGTCAAGACTTGCAGGCAAATTCCTAACAAATTTAAGAGACCAGGAACAGTGTATGTCAGATGTTTATCTTTTGCCAAGTGAACAAGAACAGAACAGAACAGAACATCCATGTGGTCATTTATTATGCTTCCAAAGGCAGCTAAGGAACCGCAATTGTTCTTTTCTTGTCAGGACTACGTCAGGGATTGGGTTTGCCTCTATCCAGTAGGTCTCCTCCACCACGAGAAAGTGATGGAATCATACTCATTTCACGCATGGTTCACCCTTCTTTTCTCAGGAACCAAACACTTCTCTGTCTTTTCGCTTCTCCATAAGCCTGCAGTCTTTGACCACATCTCTTCTGCAATCATCGTGTATCTAGTAGCTAGTAGCTAGTAGTAGGTGTTGGGTGTGCATTACCTAGCTCCTAGTTTCTCATTAATGTGCACGGTGTACCTTCCCTCTTAATATTCTGAATGAAACTTCTCTTCTTTTTCTTTTTTTCGCAGATAACAGATTGTTAAGTTACTCTGATGCTAACCTGGCAACACCCATCTAATTAAAAAATTGAGTTTTATAAAATTTGAATGAATAATTGTTGATAAAATAGGATAGGAATAGAATAAAAATAACATTATAAGTTATTTACAGCTAATCTTAATCTCTATTTTTATCTTATAATTCCTTTTAAGATCAAAGTAAGATATGAATTTCCAACTTTATGATCATCATTTTGTCAAAAGTAAATACCTTTTTTTTAATTCCAATCCTCCAATTTGATTGTATCTTTGTCATTAATGCGATCCTATATCTTTATTTTTCCAAAAAAATATAATCCTATCTTTGTCCCCAGGTTTACACTTTATTTTATAAACTCAATCATATTTAATTGCCTTTTTTTTATCATTTCAGTAATATAATTAACTTCCAAGTTTTATTAAATTTTATTACTCTCAACTCATGATATTTGGCTTTTGGAGACTTGTATTTTAAAATGAGTCGTGAGTGGTTTCTTATATACTTCATTTCTTTTCACTTTTGGAGGAGGATTTATTTAGATTTGTTTATTTCTATTTTTATTTTTTATTTTTTGTTTTCTAAATTTAGTAAAAAGATATATTTGTTTGAATTTCTGTTTTTAGTTTTGGTGTCTTCTTATTTTTAAAAATTATGAAAATCATAAAAATTAGTTTTGTTTTTTGTTTATATTTTTTTATAATCTGATTTACTATCACCTATGTATATATCACATAATTATTTAATATATTAATTTTTAATAAAATTTATAAATAATTAATTTAATATTATATATTTAATTAATTAAAATTAATAAATATAATTACTGTTAATAAGCAAGTTTTGAGAACTAAAACTGAGAATGAAAACTAAAACTCACGGCAGAAAAATAAAAGCCAAACTAAAAGTGTCTTTCAACTTTTGAGACCGTCCATTGGATCCAGTATTTGAAACGTTCTACTATTCACCACATCTCCTTCGAGCGCTAAGAAACATGTCCGCCCATGAAAAGGACTCTGTTCAAACACAGGAGTTAAGTTAAGACATCAGTTGTGAATTGTGATAAATGCGGTTTTGGTATATATATATAGGGAGAGAGAGGGAGAGAGTATGGTTATGAAGAACTAAAATATCGTAGGATGATGATGACAATCCATTAACAAAAATGGTCCCCTTTAATAACTCATTTCACATGGTCGCCGTCTACTGTACTTTGCATTGCATTCAACAGAACCACAAACAATTGCAGTGAGAGAGAGAAAAAAAGAAGTCAATGACGACGCTAACTCTTTTTTCCTTTGAACACATGCATGCAAGTTCTCAGACAGGAGACATCCGCACGTTCGATGGTTCATGCCTTTTGGATCTTGGCTCTTGGGGTCTGGCTAGTCTAGTCTAGTCTAGTGTATGTAGCAGAATTAGAACGATCCAAACTGGTTCTCGTTGAAGCGGAGGGTTTCATGTTAAGTTCCATTCTATCCTCAACAGTAAAAATAGGAAACTTTCAAATCGAATATTTTAGGATGAAACGCATTGTTACATATATATAATACCTAATATACCCCAATAATAATATTTCTTCCTCCCTCACAAATAACTGTCGCCTTCATCGCCACCGCCACCACCTCCTCCTATCGCCATCTTTGTCTTGGGAGTGACTTCGGTGACTTGGTAAATCACTCCCTTGACTCTGTCATGGGGTGACTTAGTAAATCACTTCTGTGATAAAGTGAGCATGGGAGTGACTAATTAATTATATAAATTTGTACATAATGAATAAAAAATAATCAATAATCAATTGTAAATAATTAATAATGAAAAAATTAATCAATAATTAAAAATAATATTCTTATATATTTAATAATTAATTGTACATAATTAGTAAAAATTAATTGTACATAAATGTTGTTTAACAATATAAGGGTATTAATGTCATTTATTATACATTATATTCCATTTCATTCATCCATCCAAACAATATTTGACTACGTAACATTATGAACCCTTCCATCCAACCAAACAATATTTTAAAAGTTTACATTCCATTCCATTATGAACCACTTCATTTTGTTCCGTTCCGTTACATTAATTAACATGAAACAAAAAAGGGTCTAACTTACTACGGTGAATTACTTCTAACTCATGTGACGTTACTATATGGGCCCGATGAATTTATGGGTTATTTTTAACAAAATTGCATGATTAGTGAAGACTTTGTTTCACATAACGATAAAATTAAAACTCTTTTGATTGTCCTAGTTAGAATTTAATAGTTACATTCTAAAAGACTATACATAAAATGTTGCTAACTTAATGATTGATTAGGGTAAAAGACATAAATATTTTTTAAAAATTGTATAATCTTTAATTTTTTAAATTCTTTTTAATTTTCAATTGTTATATAACAATTAACTTATCTTGCATCTTAATGAAACTTCAACTAGGCAAATGATGATGATGATATAACAATTCAACTTATTTTTTAAATTTTAATCGAACCAATTAAATTCAACAAAAATTAATTATTTATTATAATTATATTAAATTATTAATTTAATTCAATTTTAATTAATTCATGTTAAATTTAAGACTAAGTTGGATTACTATATCAGTAACATCTAATGTTCATATTACGTGTGTTTTGTTACTATTTTTAACTGAAATTTAAGAAAATAAATTTTTTTAAAAAACTAAAAATTAAAACAATTTAGATTAAAATTTTGTTATCAATTCACAAGTTACACAATTCACACTTAAGATTAAGATTTTGACTTCAGTCTATTGCCATTAAGTGATTGATGATCTTCAAATCAATTTTAAAGAGTTCATCAGATGAGCTCAATCTCGTATACAATTCATCTTCCAATGAAAGGGAACAAGAAGATTGGTATTTCCAGTGGATAAGTCGCTCACTCTCTCCAAATCCTGAGGGCGCATGTAGTTTCTGAATACCGTAGAACAAAACACAACTACCTGACCCATGCCTTACACTGAACCATCCCTTCTTCTCATCATTCCTCATTATTTTTTCTTTTCCTTTTTAGGATAACATATTCTAAAATATCAAATTTTTAATGTTTAGTGCCTAAAGTTTTAAAAATTTTAATTAAGTAACCAATTTTTCATAACTTTAAAATTACAGTTCAACTGTTATTTCTGTAGTTATGTTGATTTAACTAACATAATCTTTCTTGTTTATGACATGTAGTTGACAATTAATTTTTAATATAAATGTCTATATTTCATAGATAAAAAAGATTCTGATAGCAAAATTAACAAAATACTAATGTTTTAAAAGTTGGACCATTAAGATAAGAGATTTAAGATTTAAAAAATTCAATCGATATGAGACCGTCATAAACTTGATTAAAGATTAAATAAAACTAAAGAATTTGAAACATAATTGAAATAAATATTTTCCTTACCTATCAAAGAATTTAAAGTTTAATTGAAAAAAGAGATTATTAAATAAAAATTAATTAATTTGTTTTAGTTTATAAGAACTTATTAATTTACTATAATTAACCGATTAATTAATAAATTAATTGATTTTTAACAATAAGAATTATTAAAATAAATTAAAATGAAAAGTTGAAAACTAAACCAAAAAATTAGACGGTCTAAAATTTTTATAATTGAATTGATTGAACTAATTGAATTTTTTAATCATTGTAATATACTGATAGAATTAATGTTTTAAGTTGATTAATTAAAATTATAAAAAGATTGTTAATTAATTGAAATTTTTAAAAATTTGAATATCAAATTAAAAAACTAAAAACATTAGTACTTTAGAATTTGTTATTTTTATATATATTTATTTAATAAGCCTTATTTTTTGAATATGTTTCCAATAAATTAAATAAATTTAGGAAAAGTCATGGACCGACGAAATTCGTATACCAAATGGAAAAGGTTGAATGCGTTCGGGGATCATATGAATAAAGGGGAAGATCGATGTTGGAGACAAAAATTCCAAGAGTAACATGGAATAAGATTTCAGACGCCCCACCCTCGCCTCCCACGTGGGATGGTCTCACCCGCCGTGAGTGGCGTTTGCGTCTCTATGTCTGTGTCCGCTAAATGACAAAACGACGAGGCTGAACTAGTCAGAAGACGATTGGCTTTGGGCATCTCCTACGCGGAAAGCCCCGTAAAAAGCGCCTGTCTTCTTTTCCTAATCAACTTTTGTCTTCTTCCATTCAGACAAGCCGCAACTAACACCTACACCCCACAGGGTGATTTTGTTCTACGGTAATTTTCCCTGTTTGATTCCTCTTTCGGTTATTTCCAATAATACGATGTTAGTTAAGGGTTTAAATTATTTGTTCCAGTTGTCTTGTACCTACTCTATTTTATAAACATCTATTTATCCAATAAATGAATAATAGAAATAAATAATATGTTCCTCTTATTTAGTTTCAGTAAGTATAACAATAACAATGTTTTAAAATTCAAACTAATTTAACAAAATCTTAAACTAACCAATTTTTTGGTTTAATTTTTAATTTTTTAATTTTTTAATTTATTTTAACAATTTTTATTGTTAAAAATTGATTAAATTATTAGTTAATTAGCCAATTTTCGTAAACTAAATAATTTGCATTTAATAGTCTTTTCTTAATTAAACTTTAAAATTTTCAATAAGTAATAATAATATTTTTTAATTATTTTTAAATTCTTCAAAAATTTCTAATCTTTAACTGATTTTATGACAATGTAATACTAATTGAACCTTTTAAATTTTAAACCTCTTGTCTTACCGGTTTTGAAAACATAATCAATAAGTATTTTAGCACATTTATCACATAAATATATAGCTTCGTGTTGGATAATAGCCATATTCTAAATTTGTAATTTACTTGATATCAAAAGGTTATATTTTAAATTACAAAATTTAAATTATTTTATAATTACGAGTGACTGTAAGAATGACAAAAAATAAGATCAAATTAATTTAAAACTTTTTTTACTGTCCTAACTTAATAAAATTGAATTCAAAAAATCAAAAGTGTAAATAATATTTTTATTTAATTATAATAAAATAACATTATTTTAAAGTTTAAGTATAAGTTAAAATTCAATTTATTCAACCTTAGTTTATTGATTTAAGATTGAATTGGACCCTTTTTCATTCTTAAACAAAATCACGGATAATACGAATATAATTATGATAAGTCAATAATGACAATCATAGTAAGAAAAATTAAAATTCATAAATTATGTAAATTATGTTAGACAGCATTGCTTATTATGCGCTGCCTTACTTGTTTGGCAAGGCAGAAATTAACAACGGCTGTGACTCATTTGACTCATTAATATGATTATCCATAAGCTGACCCTGTGCCTTGTATAATCTAAGAACTAACTCCGTTAGTCTAAGCATCTTTATTCGCAGGCAAGCTACAAGAATCTAAGCTCTGACTTGCTTAATATTAATTTAAAAAAATCAAGAAATAAAGAGTTTATTTTGTTTTTCCTACTTTTTGTCGTGATATAATAATCTGAAAAGAAAGTATCATCCATTCGATTTCAGCTTTAGAAAACTTTAGAGGTGGCAAATTGGCAATGGCAGCTTGGAAACGCGTTGAGTTAGGACTTAATGTGTGACTTGACGAAGAGAAATCGTGTATTCCACTTCGAAAGTCTTGGGATGTCACTATAAGAAAATAAAAAGAATCTCTAACAAACTAATGATTAGCAAATAGATTATGTATTTCTCACTTTGAGTTTCTCCTAGTAGGAAAAAAAATAGTATAGCGACAAGTTCCATTTGCCAATCATCTTTCTTTAATGCTAACCCCTTAAAAGGTCCTGACTATGTTGTTGTTGAATTCCTGCTGCCATACTATATTTACGCTTGTCACCTCTCTCTAATTAAGTGACGATTCCATAGCTAATAGTCAAAAAAAACATTGTTTGGAAAAATAATTCGAAGGCAAATAGAAGAGAGAGTCTTGAATTGACAAAGGTAGGTGCTGATCATGAATTGTATATATTGACAAAAACAACAACAACAACAACACCCAGTAAAAATCTCAATGAGACGTGAACATTAAGAAGGTCTAATAGTACGCAACTTTATTCTTAATTAATAAAGAGATTGTTTCCAAAAAAAAACATATTAATTTAAATGCTCTAAATTCTTTTTCAATAAAGGAACAAATTGTGGTAATATTTGAGTTTAGTTGTTAAATTAGTAAAGTTTAGTTTACGTTTTATCACTAAATTTTGATAATGAAGGAGCTTCTATCATAATAAAGTTTTTTGAAATTAACATTAATTGAATCGAATGTGATAATTATACTAAAAAATTATAAAATAAATTTAAATTGAATACAAGTCTTGGTCGAATTCGAGTTGTTAATTTCAGGTATTACTTTAATGTAATTTTTTATTTTCAAAATTTTAAATTATTCATACATTTTGAGCCAAGTCATTTAAATTCAAATCTCATCAAAATTTTATTTTTTTAATTTACATTTGAATTCAATTGGATTAAATTAATTATGTAAAAAATGTCATAGTTGATTTGAATTTAAATCTATCCACTTAATGCCGTCTCTTTGTAAAAATACAAAAGAAAGATTATCTTAACCTTACTATTAAAAGTACACAATATACTAATCAAGTAAAAATTAAACAAAATTCAGATGATAGTATAAATTTCAGAGTCTGGTTAATTACAATTATAATAAATTTGCAATTTAAACTTTTGATAAAAAGCGTGAAAATGATTTGAAGTGAATATTATTCATAAAAATAATATATAACAATGTAAATGACCCTCATCCACCAGGCTTAGCAGATTAGCTGGTGTGAAACTGAAATGTGTTAATAATCCTCACAGGCACATCTCAAAAACAACAAACCAACGAACAGTTCTTTAACTCTTCCCCTTCTCTCTAATATCTCTTTTCTACACCGCTAATCCTTATTAGAAACATTAATTTACAACTCCTTTCCCTCTCTAATTAAACGTACTTAGTTAATTATAAATCGTACTCATTTCATTTACAGCGCAAACGCAAAGCAAGCTTCACTTCAGGCTTCAACAAGCGTAGAACTCGACGAGCTCTTCGAGGGACTCGGGTTGTGGGTCAGCGTTTTCAAGCATCCAAAGCAAGTGCTCGAACAAGACAACCTCACATGAGACACTAATAGTATCAGAATCGCTTGACCTGTCGGCCAGCTCGCGGAACAGCGGGTGGTCAATGACGTCGGAGCTGATGAGGTACCGCCGGCGAGACTTCCCGACGTAGACCGGGTGGCGGTCTCCGGAGGAGAGGTCGTCCGCCGCTGTGCTGATGGAGCAGCCGCCACCTTGCCGGTGTTGTTTGTTGTTGAATGAGTTCAGCTTCTTGAGGACTGACTTGAGCTTCGTCAGCTTACCGCCCTTGGCCATTGCTTGGGAGCTCTGACTCTGAAGCGGAGAAAGGGGAACTGCTGAGAAGAGAAAAAGCTTTGGTTTTTTTTAGTGTGAAATGAGAGGGAAGGTCGTCATTATAAAGGAGAGTGTGAGGGGCTGTATGGTAATTTTGTCTCGCAAGATGAAGTTACATGAGGGTGGGTGGTGGGGTCCCAGTCTCTGTAAGTCATTTAACTTATGTTTCTTTAACCGTAAAGTGTCGCGGATTTTCGGTACCTTTTCATTGCATGGGCACATTTAACTTGGTGTCTCTTCTCGTAGATTCCGTTCACAGAACTTGAAGGTCAAAATACATATGACATTGCGATAATAATAATGATTTATAGCAATATTTTAAAAATTAGACTACAAGGTAAACAATAAGATAAAAAATTTAAAATTTAAAAGATTTATTTTAAATTAGATTATTAAAGATTAAATAAAATAAAAAATTTAAAATAATTGAAAAAAATTATCTTTAAGAATTTGATATTTAATTTAAAAATTGTTAAATAAAAAATAATTGATTTATTTTAATTTATAATAACTTATTAATTTACGAAAAATTGAACGAGTAATTAATAAATTGATTGATTTTTAACAATAAGAGTTATTAAAGTAAATCAAACCAAAAAGTTGAAAATCGAATCAAATAATTGAATAGTTCAAGATTTTTACAGTTGAAGCGGCCAAATCGGTTGGATTTTTTAATCATGAATTTGTAGTAATTCTTTTTTTGCAATTTTATTAAAATGCACAGTTACTAATATAATTATACGGTTAGTAACGTTTAATTTACATTTTAATAAAAAATTAAATTTAAATATAAGCGTAGTAATTTTTGTATATACTAAAATCCCAAGTTTAAAATTTTGTTTTCATTAACTGTTGTATTTTTGATATTTTATGATAAGATATTAATATTCATTATGCATTAAATTACCAAATTAATTATAATTAAAATAATTTATATACTATAACAAATGTTTTAAAGTTTTTAGTGAAAATATAATTTTTCTTAAGTATCTATTATTTTCCCTTTTTAAAATGAATAATTATAAAAATTGATATGATATCAAAATCAACCTAGTTTGATTGTGTTGCTTTTTTTGTTATAATAAACTTCAAGCGTTAGAGAATGTTTTGTACAGGGGTTACTAATGAAATAAGATGGAATGAAATGGAATAGGATAGAACGAGAGAGTTTCATATTACATCATATTCCATCATAAAAAGTAAAAATGATTCACCTCCGATTTGGGAGATTTATGATGAAATATAAAATGATAAATATGTACTACCTAATATACCCTCAATAATTTTTATAATACCAATTATACCTTCAACCCTAATAACAAGTAACAAGACAACATGTTTTGTTCTATCAAGGATAGAATAGTCATTCATTATTATTATACATAGATTACATTATATTCTCTTTCATCCATCTTCTAAACAACATTTCACTATATTACATTATAAGTCATTCCATCTCTAACAAATAATAATTTTATAATATTACATCCATTTAGATTCCATTTTATTATAAATCATTCCATTCTATTACATTTTGTTAAAAACTTTACGTCTAATTAAACATAGTCTTAGTTGTTCAATCATAGATGTATCGAAAGTTAAATTTTTATGGTTACAGGTGTATACAATCGAAGTCAACCATAAAACTCTCATCTTCAGATGTATGAGGAGAAAAGGGTTTTTTAATTGAAAGATCACTAAACATGCTAAAAATTGTAGCTTTTGAAAATTTCCGTGAAAAAACGTGTTTACAGGTGAATAATGATGAGGACCAAATTAATAAACAGTTAGAAAAGATACCCCAAAAAAAAAAAGAAAATGGAGGATTGGATTCCTGCTACCTCCATAGCTAACTGCTACTTATTACTCTATAGTTATTAGTTTTCAAATTTTCAATTCCTGAAAACGACTGACATGTGCCTTGGTCTTCAAATACCAAATTCATATTTTACAACTAAAGTCCAAAACTTTCCAATAAATTTTAAGTTTTACTTTGCTTTTTCGTTCAACTGATATCTTTTAATAATATGCTTCAGATTATAAGATTATTGAAAAGGTAGACTATATTATTATAAAGTACAAAAAAGATCAGAAATTAAATAAGCAAGCCCACAGAACCTGGACCAACCGGTGGGTAATCCAACTCAAAATTAAAAGGAAGTGCACAACACTTGAGGCTCTAGTCAGGAGCCACGTACGTAGGAGTTTTGTTTTCTCGTGTACAAGGAAATAAATATTGGATCTTGTGAAACAAATCATAATCTTTAGGGACTCGTAAATTATTGAGTTAAAGAAATGCTCAATAAAAAAAAATTACCTACACCAAAAATGAATATGGGTAGTTTTAACTTTTAAGTCATATAAATTTTTTAAAAACCAAACTCAAATGTAAATTGATAAAAGAGTTAAAATTTAAAAGGTTTAATCGATAATAAATAATTATAAAATATGCTAATAAAATATAAAAATTTAAAATACGATCGAAAGAAATTGTCCTTATTTATTAAAAAATTTGAAGTGTAATTAAAAAATTGTTAAATAAAAGTTAATTAATTTCTTTTATTTATAAAAATTTATTAATTAATAAAATTGATCGATTAATTAATAAATTAATCGCTCTTAACAATAAAAATTATTGAAGTAAACTGAACTAAAAAATTAAAAACTGAAAAAAAAATTAGACAATTCAAATTTTTACCAGGTAAATCGGTTGAGTTTCTCTACCATTTGTCATAGGCATTCATTTCACTTTATAATTGTTTTAAAATTTTAAAATTGATTTAATTATATAAATTAAATTGATTTAAATAAAACTTAATATGATTTTAATTAACAAAAACTTATTAACTGAAATATTTTAATTTTATTCTAAGGCAATCATATTTTAAAATTTATAAATTTAATAAAACTAAACTGAAACTAAAAAATTAAATCAATCTAATTTACTATTTTCTTAATATTATTGTAAATAAGTTAGTTATGTGTAGCAGTACTTTTAAAAGCTATATTTTGGAATTTACCTCAAACATTAGATTTCACGACCAAAATACAAATTTGGGATTAAGAATTTGGCAAAACATAGTTTTTTTTTTAATTTCTATTTTGTTCTTAACTAACCACCGGAAGTGCTCGAATGAATTTTGGAAAATGGCGATAAAGACACATGGCGGCGAGTAAACAAAAGCATGTGAACAGCACGTGAAGTAATCTTGTCCTAAATATACGTGAACCACGTCAACATGTTAATTAATCCGAGTCACACCCATACCTCCCCATGTGATCTCTCCCGCCCTACTTCGTTCGTGTCGCTGACTCACTGTTTCAATCTGCCATACTAAAATCATCTAAACACTTTTCACAATAATAATAATAATAAATAAATAAGAAAATTTCTCATCCTAATTCTAAATTTTAGGTTGAAAAGGACAAATTTAATTTTTATCCGAATACAAATTAAATTTTAACAATCGTATAAATTGAATCTTATACTATTAAAAAATAATGCTTTAAAAATTAGATAAAAATTAAATCAATAAGATAATAAATTTAAGATTTAAAAGGTTCGACTTATATAATACATTCATAATGTCGGTATATAGTAAAGATTGAACAAAATTAAAGAATTTAAAATAAAAATAAAGAAGAATACTATCTCTATCTATTAAAATATTTGAAGTTTAATTGAAAAATGAGATTATTAAATGAAAACGACTTACTTTATTTTGGTTTATAAAAATTGTTTAATTTACGAAAATCGGTCAATTAATTACTAAACCAACTGGTTTTTAATAACAAGGATTATTAACGTAAATTGAACTGAAAAGTTGACTGGTTTTAAATTTTTAGAATTAAATTACAAAATTGATTTAGTTTTTTAATCATTATTAAAAATGTTCAAATTGAATTTCATATAAATGAAAAATATAATCAATACAAAATAAATTACGAGTTGTTCCAATCTTTTAACTTTCATCTTTACGTGCGACACTTCTAAGCGTGCAAAATTTGCTCAATTTAAAGTTAACAGGCTCAGTCTAAGTTAATCAAGCTTTAGGTCAGATTCAAACTTTTGGGTTTTAAACAAAACTTGAGCTTAAGTTATCTAATTAGACCTGACTTAAAACTTAAAATTTTTAAAGAAAATAGTATTGTTTTGAATAAAATAAGGTCGTTTTAATTTTTACCTATATATTTAGCTGATCGGCTCAAGCGAACCGTTACCAAGCCTAAACCCAGACTCGGCCCTAGGCAGGGGCAACCAGGGCACCTGCCCAGGGCCCCACCCCATTAGGGGCCCACCATCATTCTTATTTTAGTAACTCCAACATTGCTAATTAGTAGTAAATGGTTGCAAAGAAGGTGGAGATCATAAAGCTACATAGCTTCAGCTTCCAAACTAATCCTTTCAACCGTTAACTCTCTTTTAATTTGATGAGAGCATTGATTGCTATTAATGGTATTTTGGGTGGAGACTCACGTCGAACGTTGCTAATTAGTAGCTGCGTATCTTTTCAGCTTTCAAAGTATCCCTTTAATCTGTCTAACGTAAACTCTCTTTATTGCTAATTAATGGTATTTTGGGTGGAGAATAACGTTAACATTTTAGCTTCTTATATAAATAAATTTAGAGTGAAGCATCCTACACTGATTTTTTTACGTCCATCAGAGATCG
>JAOQMM010000008.1:1655876-1670187 GCA_027563515.1 Erythroxylum platyclados | reverse complement strand
TCAGTTGGCTTTATCTTGTCACATCAGTTTATAGATAACCATTACTATCAGAACATTAAGTCAATGATGCCAGCATTCTGTCTGATTTCAACTGTTTTCTGCCGATAAAACAGTTTAAAATTCCGGAAGCCATGTTGAGTATGGGTGTTGGACTAGCTAATCTAGGGGGTTGCCGTAGAATATGATCACAATATATTGATGTCCTACATTCGAAACTATTGGTAAGTGATACTTGTTGTTGTAAAAAGTGGTACAGTGATGTCATAATGTTGACTCACTAAATGGAAACCAAGAACTGCTGACAAATTTTGGGATTAGGCTGCAAAGATATGAACTGTGTTAAGGGTGAGAAATGATTTTGCATGTCATGATACTTACTGTGTTATTACTCATTAATGTAGAATTGTGGACGTCTCCACTCTCCTTTTGGTCATTTATCTGTTTAATTTCTGCTTTTAGGCACACTATTATGGTTAGAATGTTAGTTTGGAATATTTTGCATTGTATTACACATAAGCATGAATTTCTTGACTTTTTGCATTATGCTTTTGTTTGTTTTGTTTATTCTTTTGCTCCCTAGGAAGGTGTATACTCAAATGATATTCCAACCACATTGCACAGGAGCAAAGCTGACTGTCCAGTGCCAGAGGTTGTTATTTTTTCCTTTCTCAAAAATTTTATGTATGTTCAATTTCTTAACTAAGATCATATCTCATCTTGGACTATGTAATGTAGGAAATGGTAACTGTTAGTGTTGATGGATCGGTTCTGGACCGAATTGCTAAAATTATGTCATATCTGCGCCTTGGATCATCTGGGAAGGTCCTGAAGAAGAAAAAGAAGGAGAAAGATGGAAAGGGTAACTATCTGAATGATTTCTCTTTTGGAATATGTTATCCACATCATTTTTGGTTTATGAAAGGCCTGTTTTTCCTATTTAACCGACTTTTGTAAGATATCTATGGTTTTGAGCAATTTTGAAACATAGCATTATCATGCAACACCAGAGCAGTATGTGTAGTTTTACATGGGTCTGTGCTTAATAACATTCCAAGTGATGCAATGGATAAAATGGCCCAAATCGTAATACTGGAATGCATGCTTCAAATTTGGATCAGTTTCTTTGGAGTTGTTTGAAAGCTTTCCTTACCTAAATGTTGTCTCATTGGTATATTTCACCTGATGAAATTTGATGTCATTGCATTGGATAAATTCTCATTGAATCATATATTGGCTACCAAATTGACCAGTGCAATACTTTTAACTTGTCTGTCATGTTACTTATATACTTACTAGATTTATCCTGTAGGAAAAGTTTCAGCTGTTGGCAATGGATATGATGACCAAGATAAGGCACCAAAACCCAATGGTGCAATTTCAAGTAATAAGACTGAAAGGGAAGTTCTTCCCCCACCACCACCACCTCCAAAGAAAAATCTGCCTGATCCTCGTGAAAAACAGGGGCAGGTTGTTGCAAGAGCGGAAGAGGATGACATATTTGTGGGGGTTGGAGTCGACTATGATGTTCCTGGAAAAGAAATGAGTCAGAGCCCTATTTCAGAGGACATGGAAGAATCACCTCGAAACAAGGAAAGAGTTTCTTACTTTAGTGAACCTGCATATGGCCCAGTACCACCCTCCACGTCTTCTCAGGAATGGCAGGACCTGGTAAGTAGAATTTTTTGACAAAGCTTGAGGTTGAGTATAAGATACTGTTAATTTACCTCTTGAAATTAGAGTTACATAGTTTTGGTGCTTATATTAATGCTTGTTTGCCTCTCTCTGATGGATTCTCTTTGGTGATCTTCTCTGATCGTTTGATTCATTCAGAATGGGTATGATTTAATGCAAGCACAAGCAATGGCCGGTGCCTATCAGGGAGAGTGGCAGGACTACCAATATGCTGATCAACTGGCATATCCTGAACAGTATCTGCAGGAAACAATGCAGGCGTATGACCTGCATCCGGGTTCAAACATACCACCGGATCCACGCTTTATGACTCAGGAAGAGAAGGATAGGGGTTTGGGTTCTGTGTTTAAGCGGGATGATCAGAGGCTTCAACAATTGAGGGAAAGAGATGCCCGAGAAAAGGATCCTAACTTCATCTCAGAGAGTTATTCTGAATGTTACCCTGGGTATCAAGAGTACAATCACGAGATTGTGGGCAGTGATGACGAAGATGACTTATCAAAGATGGATATGGGTGGTCGGGTAAGTAAAAAAAGATCTAGCTTGCCACACTATTATTTTGCTGATGAATTTACGGTTATGCTTGGAATGTTTTGACTATTTCTTCAGTTCAATGCTTACTTTCCAATGCGAAACAAGTTGTATTAGAAACTTAATTCCCTATGAATTTAAGATGAACCTTTGGCTTCGGAATTCATAGCTGGTGCTAATTATTGGCACTAACAGGCAAAAGGTCGTCTCCACCGATGGGACTTTGAGACAGAAGATGAATGGGCAAAATACAACGAACAGAAGGAAGCAATGCCAAAGGCTGCATTTCAATTTGGTGTGAAGATGCAAGATGGTAGGAAGACACGGAAGCAAAACAAGGACCAGAAACTCAATAATGAGTTGCACCAGATTAATAAAATACTGGCAAGGAAGAAAATGGACAAGGAATCCAATGATGGTGGCCATTATGATGATGACATACAAATAGGCAAGAAGCAACGAATCTGAAGCCTGGAAAGCTCTCTGACGCCCTCCTAAATATTATCCGCACCAAATAGCTGAATCGTAATTTGTATTATTGGTTCGATATCCTTGTTTTGCAAGGGCATCAAAATTGTTTGTTAGTGGTAGATGAATGTAGCAACAACTTGGATCTGTAGAGATTTGACGATCGTAAATTAATCTAGAGGGATTGGCCCTGGCCTTGCTTGCTCGTTGTTTCTTTGATGAAATGCCCTAGTAGGTTGTAAACTCATGATGGACGATGAGCATGAACATAGACAATGTGCAATTACTATCAAAATTGTAAACACCCAGATGAACACAAAGCAAAACTCCCCAGACTAGAGAACTCAATTTTGCACGAGATTGTTAAACTGCATCCCACACAATTTGTTACGACAGTTGGTAAAACGTCCAAAGTAAGTATGATTGGATCGGTCGGTTTGATCGGAATGAATACAAACTGGTTTGATTTTTTGTTCGGTTTATATATATAACTTCTCTGAGTAAAAACTGAACGATTAAGTAATAAATTAGTCGGTTTTTTAAAAAACTAATTCTTATCTACTTAGCCACTTTTTTAATTATGGAATCCACCTCAAACGAGTTTCCTAATCCCTATCTTTCTCACATTACCGTGTCAGTGTTTTGAAGGAAAGTTTTTTCCAATAATTTTAAAACCGAACCGAACCGAACCGGCCAATTCAATCAAAAAATACACAAACTAGCCTGATTTCTGGTCTGAGTTGTGTTGATAACCTTTAAAAAAAAAAACCAGCCGGTTTATTATTGTGTTACTAAGAAACCTGTTGTCTCTGTAACACTCCGACCATCTCTGTTGGAAAGAGTCTTCTTGGTAACAAAGGGACTAATGCAGTATCTGCGAGCTCTCCTCAAACCACCCTTTCGAGAAACAAGGTTGAATTTGTTTCTTCCCTTCCAAAGGTTGCTCTTGGAGCCAAAACCATAACTTGAAATTCTGCTACCACTTGTGCAACGAATCATGTTATAGGAAAATCTGCTATCACTTCAGGTACAACCTCTGTGCGAAAGAAAGAAACGACTAGGAAGTATCCTGTCCGTTCTCGAACGCCTGTTTTGGGAAACAAAGGAACTACTGAGAAATCCCTTTTGGGGAACAACGGAACTAAAACCAATGGTTCTGCGGAAAAAAGGATAGAAGTTTTTAGAGATATATACAATGAAAAGGGTCGTCAAACTTCAAAGTCCAGAAGGTTGTTTTCGTTTGTGTGCTGCATCTGCGCTGAGGAGAAGCCTCAGAAACAGGTATTTTCAATCAAAGGCTGTGCTCACGCTTTCTGTAGACATCGCATGGTCCAATACATAGCCTCAAAGTTGCAAGAGAATATAGTTGATGTTTCATGTCCTGTTCCTGATTGTAAAATGTTGCTTGATCCCGAGTACTTTAGCTCAATCCTGCCTCAAGATGTATTTAATAGGTGGGGCAGTGCTTTATGTGAGGCTGTGATTCCTTTGGCTCAAAAGTTTTACTGTCCATTCAAGGATTGTTTTGCAATGCTGATTCATCATGGACGACAGGCTATAAAGGAATCTGAGTGCCCCTATTGTTGGAGACTGTTCTTTGCAGGGTGTAAAGTTTCTTGGCATTCAGAGATAGGCTTTAAGGAGTTTCAGAAGCTGCATAAGAACGAGAGGAACGGAGAAGATATCCTGCTGATGAAGTTGGTAGATGCCAAGCACTGGAAAATGTGCCCGAAATGCAAGATTTATATTGAAAGAACTCAAGGTTGCAAATTTATGAGTTGCAGGTAAACTTCACTCATTACTCCATTACATTCATTAGTTTTTAATGGGTTTCATTATTTTGCCATACTTCTGTTTTACTTTTCTTGCCTCTGAAATTAGAGAGTTTCTTCTCAAGCTGCAGTTTTTCAACTTAACCCTCTCATTTATTGGTTATCAGATGTGGGACTCATTTCTGTTATGGCTGTGGAAAAACGACAATTGATTCAAACATCCATTATTGTTCTTTCTGTAGAAGTTAGCGGTAAAGGAAATTATTAGTAGACGTATGCTACTCTTATGGAGATTCCAATTTCAGGTTCAGCTACGTAGTTAATCTATTAGCTTGGTCATACTACTAAGTTTGTTCGTTTGCTTTACATGAAATGACTTCTTATTATTCCTTTTTCGTTATTTTTAATTCAATTTTTAGTTTGAATCTGACCCAAAGATCTAATTTTATTAAATTATTCTTACTAAATTTGAGTATTCTAAAACTCAATTAAATCAAAATTAAAACGATGTTATTTTAGTTGAATTAACTCAATTTAAATTGAACCGAATCTAAAATAATTAAAACTATAAATAATCAACCACACTTCGTAATAAAAAAATTTAACTACTAATAGTTGGTCCCATATATTCAATTCATACTTGGAAATGTGAAGTAAATACTAAAAAAAAGACTTGATAAAAAAGTTGGAAAGAAAGTAAAGGAAATATTTGAGTTAAAAATATATTTTAAACCTCAACTTTTATAACAAAATATAGAATAAAGCTTAATATTTCGAAACGTTCAAATTTACCTTTAACATTTTCAAAACATTTAAAACAGACCTTAAATAAATAAAAAATTTAACGTGTTTAACTCCCTGTCAATTAAACGTCACATCAATATTGATATAACATTATTTTTTTTAAAAGACCCATTTTCTAATTAATTTTAAAAAATATTTAACTAGCAGTAAGAGTCACTTTCTATTTAAAAAAACATAAAAATAATGTTAAGTTAGTATTAATATGACATTTAATTGATAGAAAATTAATCATATCAAAATTTTCATCTATTTAAGATATGTTCTAAACGTTTTGAAAATATTAAAAGTTAAATTTGAACATTTCAAAACATTAAGATTCAAGTTTCAAAATGCACTTTTCGCGAAATTAATTGTTATTTATAGGTTGAAGAGTAGAATAAGAGAGAGAATTAAAATCTTTAGAGCATTTCAAGATAACTATTCCTCTTGACAATTTGAAGAGAGTGAGCATAACTATAAAGGATCATACTACTTTTCATTCGGTATCAAAAAGACTCCAAACGAATAGGCAAAATTAATTTTTCTTTCTTTGTGTTTCCCTTGTAATTTGTCTTTTTAATTATTGCAACAAATGTTTTAAAAATCTGCTAAAAAGTTAAAATTATAAGAAAAAAAGATTTAAGGTTTAAAAGGTTCAATCGATATTAGATCATCATAAAACCTGCTGAAGATTAAATAAACTTAAAAAATTTAAAATAAGATTAAAAATTTTTCTTTATCTATTAAAAAATTCGAAGTTGAACTAAAAAAAATTATTAAATAAAAATTTATTTATTTATTTATTTTAATTTATAAAAACTTATTAATTTATAAAAATTGACGATTAATTAATAATAAACTGATCAGTTTTTAATAACAAAAGTTATCAGAATAAATTAAACCGAAATTTTAAATTAAATAATTTAATAATTTAATATTTTTACGGTTGAACCGGTTGAAATTGATAAGTTTTTAATTATTGATAGCAACAATTCCATACATTTAATTTTCTTGAATTTCGCATCTTTAAGATTTGTTTAAATCCATACCATATTAATTAAAAGGTTCAATTCTTAAAGGCTAATTAATGAATCCAAAAAATTTTAAAGTTGAAATTAATGTTAAAAAATTGATAGAAAAAAGATTTTGAGAAATTGAAATCCGATACAAAGAAAAAGGACAAATATTGGGCTGTAATTGACAATAAAGTGTCCTTTTTTCTTTATAATGATGAATTATCATGTCAAAGTCCCTGAACTCAGCACATACCTTCCATGGCCATTTCCTTCTTGTTCTCTTTCTTTCTCTCTTTTATCCTCCCTGAAGTCTCCAACGCACTCAACATCAACGCCGTCGTGGCTAAAGATGGCTCCGGCGACTACAAAACCATCGGCGAAGCCATTCAAGCTGCTCCAAATTTTAGCGTGCAACGTTACACCATATTCATCAAGGGAGGTCTCTACAGGGAGATTCTGCTAGTTGGGCCTGAAAAGTCGAACATTACATTCGTCGGAGAGGGAAGTGACTTGACAGTCATTTCCGGCAGCAAAGCAGGCTTTGCCGGGGACACAGCCACTCTAGGAGTTGACGGGTTTGGCTTCTTTGCCACGAATTTGACTATTGAGAACACAGGTGATCCGCGACTAGGACCTGGCGTTGCACTACGTTCCAACTCTCCTCAAGCTGCGTACTATCTGTGTTCAATCAAGGGACACCAAGATACGGTGTTTATCCAGCTCGGTCCTCAATTCTACAGAAACTGTTGGATTCACGGGACGATAGATTTCATATTCGGCGACGGGCCTGCGGTATTTCAGGGCTGTCATATTCTGGCAAGGGAAGCTCTATTTGGTCAGGCCAATACACTGACTGCGAATGGCCGCGAGACTCGGGATGAACCAAGTGGATTCTCATTTCACCTTTGCAACATCGGTGGAGATGGTGCTCTAGAGGGCTCAAAAATCCCAACACAGACTTATCTTGGCAGGCCGTGGAGGGCATACGCAAGAACAGTGTTCATAGAGAGCTACCTGTCACATGTAATAATGCCCGACGGGTGGTTGCGATGGAACCAGAGGTTCGAGACTACATTGTTCTATGGAGAGTTCAGAAACAAAGGACCAGGAGCTAGAGTCGAGGACCGAGTGAAGTGGCCCGGTGTACATCCTCGTCTAGACACGGAGGTGGCGAAGAGCTTTACAGTGTCTTCGTTCATCCAAGGAGAGAATTGGCTACGGGCCATTGGAGTTCCATTTGTTGCAGGACTCACTGTAACTTGAAGATGAGGATGATGACGATGATCTATACTGAAATTGGATAACAAGAAAAGATTACTCTCTATCCTCTCCATTTCAACCCCATCAGCAGAAAAAGCAAAGCTTATAGGCCTCCATTGTCTAATTTGACAAGTAAGGCATGGATGTCATATAACATTTGCCAATTCTGCGTCTTCCCATCCCATCCAACTCCTGCTTTGTGTAGCTAATAATAGCATTTGGAGGTGCATAATTATACCTCCAAGACGCTATCTTCTTGCAACAAATCCTACTTTTGCACTTAATGTGAAATCTATATCCAATAATGGATTATCTAATTGCTTCTTTGAAGCTGTTGTTTAAAGGACGTTTTGGTTTGGATGTTGAAATAGATATCTACTTCCAAGAAGAGAAAATGTAGAAAAAATGAAGTTTCCACCTACTCATTCCTCTTGATGTCAGGAGATATTGGTCAGTGTTTTGACATAAAATATGGATTTTCTGATTGGATTTTGTAATTAATATTGCTTTAAGAGATAATTTATTTTATATAGAGTCAATTTAAGTGATATTAATCATAATAATTATTTATCTTTTCTGACAAACTATAATATTCACAATCATTGTAATAAGCTAAACCTAACAAGAATACTTACACCTAATATTTTAAAAATTGAACTGATTCGACTGATTTAACAGAAAAAATTTTAAATAGGTTAATTTTTTATTCTACTTTCAGTTTTTTAATTCGATTTGATTTAATAATTTTTTTATTAAAAATTGATTAGTTTATTAATTAATCGACCAGTTTTCGTAAACTAATCAGTTTTTTAAACTCAAAAAAGTCGATTAATTTTTATTTAAAGTCTCTTTTTAAAATTAAACTTTAAATGTTTGGATAGGTAAGAATAATTTTTTTCAATCATTTTTTTAAATTCCTTAATTTTATTCAATTTTTTACTGATTTTATGATTGTCTAATATTGATTAAATCTTTTAAACCTTAAAATTTTTGTATTATTATTTTATTTTTCGATCTAAATTTTAAAACATTGCTTACACCTACATATAATTATTACATTTTACATTCTCTATTTAGCTTTTAAAAAATAGACCCTTTTTGGCGATCAGCTGATTGCATTAGCTGTTAGCTGATTCTATTAGCTGATTTGACCAGCGGATAATATTAGCTGCTTATTAAAGATGTTTGGTAAAATTTGTTGTTTAATTTTAGCTGTTTATATGTAGAATGACTTATGAAGACATGACTTTAAAAAAATTATAAGGGCATGAATATTCTTATAAGAATTTAAAATTTAGATATTTAATTTTACAAAAATTAAGTTTATAACTCTAATAAAAAAACATGGAACATATAATAATAATAGTATAATTAATAATTTTAATTTTAATAAAATGACTTATAAAGAGATGACTTAAAAAAATTATAAAAACATGAGTATTATATTTTAGTATTTCTTTTTAAAGTTAAGTTTTGAAATTAGTAACAATAATACTAGTGTTATTAACAATTTGATGACCATAATTATTACATAATGACTTTACAAGAAAAGCTCTTGATATTCGTTGACATGTATACACAAATTACAAAGACGTTGGATTTAATATTAATTGTAGCACTTGATAGACACTAGCCAAAAACGAAAAAATAAAACATTGAATATGCCTTTAGAAGGCCTGAAAGTAAGGGTAAAAATTGGTCATTTTTTATCAGCAAGCAATAAAAAGTTACTCTTCTTTAATTTTTCAAAAATCAGCTGATTAGGTTCAATCAGCTAACTCAATCAGCTGATTACTAAACATAATAGTCAGCTTTTTAATATAGTCAAACAGATAGACATGATCGATCAGCTAATTTTTTGCTGACAATTCATTCATCATACAGGCCATAATCTAACATGCCATCTCCACCGTCCGATCATAATCAATTTATCCATCAAATCATGAGACCCTTAGTTTACAACGTCGAACGGCTCATTTTTCCCCAAAATGTCACGTGGGAAAACGTAGTTTTCGTCGACAAACAACTTGACGAGGAACAGAAACCTCCCCGCTTTATCCGGACGCATAAATCTTCTGGTACTTAATGACCATAATACTCCTACTGAGCATGATTCAGCCAACGCCATCTCTCCAACGCAAGGACATAACAGGAAATACTCTCATAGTGACGGCAACCTAAGAAAGGCAGTTATAGCCTGTAACGATAAAAAGATGACGAGCGAAAAGGCCCGAATAGAGTTTCTACAACGTGGACTGATAAAAAAGTGCCACGTGTCGTAGGCGACAAATTTAAAGCGAATAAAATAATAGTTCAGCTGTTTTATTGCTCTCCTTTTCAATAGTTGGAAAAAGCAGCGGTTTCTGCGTCAAAAAGCTTCACTACTTTTGTTCTTCTTCTTCTTCTTCTCCATCAGCTCTTTTGTTCTGAGTCTTTCTACTACCTCCTCGCTAGTAATCTGTGGAGATTGAGAGAAGATGTGAAGATAGAAGCTTTCGATCACCATCTGGGCTTTCTCTGTATATGTAACTCTTATCTCTTACTCTCTCGCTCTCTCCGTGTCTGAATGTGTATGAATTTGAGCTAGTGTCGATGCTTCTTTTTCAGTCTGTATGCATGAAACTGTTCATGGCTCATATGCATATATCTACTGTCTCTTGAGATTCCAGTTATGGGTTTTTTTTTTTGTGTTTTCTATGGACACCCTGGCCTTTTTCATGAACTGGGTCTGTGAAAATGTTGATTTAAGATCAGTTAACTGTTCCTTATCAAGGTTTTCTTGTTATAAAGTTAGTTACATTGATTTTTGACGTTAGCTTTCCTGTCGCGTTATAGAATCTAGGCTGGTCGTTCATGGCTTATCATTTTTTTTGTTTTCAATCTTTTATTTTTCTTATCTACTTGCTCTCAGTGATGAGTTTAATATCTCCACTCTTTGATAAATGAACTTGATGTTGCTAATGAAACAACCGGTAAATGCATTGAGAGTTGTGGCTCTAAAACTTATGGAAAGCTCTAATCTTGTTTGACTCTGAAGGATGTTGTATTCGACTTGTTATGCACAGGTGATTAATGGACGGGACACTATCTGAAGTTGCTTCTCTTTATTGGATGAATACGTTAGAGTAGTTTTTTGTTTGTTTAGAGGGCTTAGTGCTTGGAAGATCCAGCGATAATTAACAGTGATTGATAATTCCTTTATGGATGATTATCTTGATCTTGTTTCTGCGGGTGATTCAAGGACAAGTTCATGTTGGGGCTTCAACGAACATGAGCAACCAAATGTCAATGTGCCACTCCATGGCTCAATTAGACTGTGCGAAGGGAACAGAGGAAATTGCAGTTTAAGTATGATGAGTTCAAACCAAAATGTGGAATCCTTACCTCAGGATAGTTCATCTCTTTTTCTTGGTCTAGACTCGGATTATTCTATTGACAAGGATTTTATTTCTGGAGAAACTGATGAACAGAATGAAGTTCAAATCGGAAGTGTTGACCGATTTGTCAATGGAATGATGAATGTGAATTTAAAAGCTGGACATATGGCCCTTCAGGATCACTCAGTTCTTGCCATAGACTCATCAAATGTTGATTATCAGAACCAGACTCCAGTATTTGGTGATTTCATATCATCATCTCCTTCCTTTACTGTGGGAGGCATTGTTGGATATGATGAAATTGAACGATCTGATTACGACAGAGAGTTTAAGAATCATAAAATCCAATCAACACTTCAGCAATCGTGGCCTGCACCATCTTATCCTGATGTCTCATCTCTGTGTCCTGTGACGATACAAGACAAAATGCAGCAGTTGGATCTTCAAGGAGGAACTGTGGGTGATGATATAGATGATATGAGAAAGAGATACATAAGCATGGATAAAATTCTGCGACTGAATAAGTTCCCTCAATCTATCACTTCAGAGGTATTCATTCTTATGGTTGATTTTCTTCTGAAACCCGAAGCCTATAACTTTCTCTTATAATCATATCTCTCGTCTCTAATCGGTTCCTGCCATTTATGGTGAGTTGCAAAACATGACGCAGAGTAAGGAGGATAAGAAGTATCCACCATCTTCTTTTGCACCAGTTCCCAATATTACAGTAACAGCAAATGGATCATCACCTCTCCAGCAGGTGCTCGCAAATTTTTCTTAAATTCCTCCTCAATTCAAGCTAAATTTAGCATAAACAATTAAGAAAATTAAGTGAAAGAGATCTCATTATTCATCGTAAAAGGCCATTGATCTATAGTATATTTCAGTGGCAGAATGCATCAACCAATCCAAGTGGCTGCTGCAATGGGACTGCAAAACCTCGTGTGAGGGCTCGTCGTGGCCAGGCCACTGATCCACACAGTATAGCTGAAAGGGTATGTAACTGATTAGTAGTTCTTTCTTAATTCAGGCATCATTTTCAAGTCTGCGCTTCACTAATCAGCATTTCTAGTTCTACATTCTCAGAGAAACTGATCTTACTGGAATTCTAAGAATGTTCATTTTATTTTTTAAACAGCTTCGTCGAGAAAAGATTGCTGAAAGGATGAGAGATCTGCAGGAACTCGTACCTCATTCCGTCAAGGTATTCCTTTTATTGTGTTTTTGCCATTAATAATCTTAAACGCATCCCCTTAAACATTGTCTTCGACTCGAAGAACAAGCCCTGTCATATTAATTAGCTTGCAGTTTAACAATTGCAACTCAGAATAACAAAAGAGTCTAGGCCGAGCCTGACATTTTCATTCATGATTTGCAGCTTGACAAGGCATCTATGCTTGACGAGATTATAGAGTATGTTAAATTTCTTCAACTCCAAGTCAAGGTCAGTCGAAGGATACTCTTAGTTAACTTGTCCTAAAGTTTTCTAAACAGGCTTCTCCTGAAATTTGTTCAAATTACCTTTTCTTTGGATTAGTTGACTAACGTTCACAGGTGTTGAAAATTGAGCTAGTATCATCTCCACTGACATGACTATTGCTCATTGCTTACTATCTTGTAGGTGCTGAGCATGAGTAGGCTTGGAGCAGCTGGAGCAGTCATTCCGCTCATAAAAGATAGCCTAGCTGAGGTGCTTAACTTTGATATGTGGCTTTTCAATTTGAACACAAATTGGTATTAGCTGCTTTCCATGCATCCTTGGCTGAGATATTGGATATGATACTAATGCTGCTGAAAATGGAACCTGAACATGATAATTCTGCTAGACGGCTTGTAGACCCAGTAGAGTCCGGAGAAAGGATTAGCTGGTCTAAAATACCTGTTATTACTTGTAATAAATGCTTCATGTCAGACGGCATTAACCTCAACTATTTGATGGAACTATCTTTGTGTGGATTTTGTACTTATGTAAACAGAGTTGATGCTTATCATGGACATGGTACCTGAAACTATAGGCCAAACCAGAGAATATTTCAGTTCATGAGATAAGGGTTCGCTTTGGAATTACACCTCTGACTGCACTTTCTCTTTGGCTTAACATTTGCAGGGTGGTTCTAACAATTATTCACTCTCAGCATCAGCTGGTATAGGAATTGAAACATCTCCATCTCCTGATCAAGTTGCCCTGGAGCAAGAAGTACTTAAGCTAATGGAATCCAACGTCACCCTAGCTATGCAGCATCTACAGAGCAAAGGTCTGTGTCTCATGCCCATCGCCCTTGCTACTGCTATATCCAATGGAAAAACATCTCTATGCCACATTTCATCAGAGGAGAGGAAGCGTTTTGACTTCACTGACGGACTTACTCACAACAATGGCGGTCGGAGTAGCAGCAGCAGTAGCAGCAGCAGCTGCAGCTTGCCTGGCATTGAGACACATGCTGTATCCAGGGATGGCAATATAGTTAGAGGAAAGCTTAGCAGCAATGGCGCCATGGTCAATGATGTAAACGGTGTTAAGCAGGGAGATTAGTAAGGCTATGTGCAGTTCTTAATAGCTTAAGCATAAGAACATAAAAGGTTTGTCCTTGTTAATGTTAGTGACTCCAATGAGTTTTTGAAGCTGAGTTGAACATGTAGGTTCAGTCATCCAGAAGTGTTCAGAAGTCGATTAATCAATTTGCATCCTCGTTCATTTTGGACACTATCGGTTGAACCTGTACGTGAATGAATCTGTTGTGGAACTTCATATTGAAAACAAAACATATGTTTTTTTTTGCGTATGATTGTTGGAATACTTTAAGTTTAAAGCAGAACTGTAAATTAGCTAGAAAATATTGGAAATTCATTTCCTCGTAACAGTTTGAGTGAAATATTATAAACGACTAAGTTACTGAGTAACTCATGACCAAATTCACTGAGGTGTTGGATTTAATGTTAAGAATCCACCTTGGATCAGTAGAAAACTACGGTAACATACTGAAGAAGCAAAACTAAACAGGTTTATACAAAGCTCAAAGAACTAAAAGCACTCTATATAACTAGTTAAAAAGGGGCACCAATTTCTACATTGGAGAAACTACCTAGTTGAATTTGACTATTATAAAGGAGATATACTACAATTACTCTATTCTTCAAGATTGCTCTCTTGAGCATACATGAATTATGGGAGAGGAAAAATTGTGGGGGCACTTCTAAATAGCTTTAATCTTCTATGGAACAACAATGGGGGGATAGGATACAATAATTACATTCCCTCTTCTCTTGTTCATTCATATAGGGAAAGAAATGAAATCTAGATGAGAAATAGAAGTGTTAAAAGAGAGATAGAATAGGGAGCTGCCGTATTGATCGTTCTTGGTTATGTTCTCAAAGGTCTGTGGAAACTGTACATAACCAATCTCATGACCCT
>JAOQMM010000008.1:1640447-1654963 GCA_027563515.1 Erythroxylum platyclados | reverse complement strand
CCTTCTGTCACATCCAAAGTGAGCCCACTCACCACAATTTCCACAGTTCACCCAGTCACCTGCTGCACTACTGTTATACATGCTATAAATTGTTAGTGCTATTCCGTGTACACATGCAAAGACAGAAATAGAGAGTCGGACCTATTACACAACAAGCAGCATTCTCCATCGACATCATCATGGGCCAATTCGTATTCCAGAAGGTAAGTTTCATAATGCCTTTTCAGGGTATTGCCAACACCCTAGAAACCATTGCAAAGGAAAACCAGTTAGTTACTCCATTTAAATGAAAACGGAATGTTAAGTTGAGCAGTAGTAACAGCTACGGGCCTCTTTAATACATATAACGGCGAGTCAAAGGAACAACATTTCAACAGAAAGAACATAAAGGGGCACCCTAGTGAAAAACAATGCAACAGCAAAAGATCAAAAGACAAACAGAGACCAAATTTATGCAAATATGGTACTTTACTGATCACCCTATATATAGTACTAAATTAGTTCGCATAATTTTCAGGTCACTCACTCCAAAAATGTGACAAATTCTCAATTTGTAAAGCAACATAAAGAACCAAATAGAGCATCCAAACAGAATCTGGAAGAGGAAGAGGTAAACATACAGTCATTCTATTGGTTAATGTATGATTACGCATCTTGGAGAAAACTTGTCCTTTCCAGTTGATGCCATTACCAACATGAAAGCCTCCTCTTGAGACAACCTGGGGACCCAATTTTCCTTATTGCAACAACAAGCTTTTGGTAAAAATCGCTAATGTTTAGAAGAAATAATTTTTTTTACCTCTCTGTACAAGTTGAACAGGTCAAGCCGTTTTGCATTGAGAATTGCATCAGGAAACTCAGCCAAGCCACCTTGAGGAACAAGCCGGGCATGGCCTCGAAGGATCAGGAACTGCATTACATCCCTTAAAAATTCCTCCTGAAAGAAAATAAGCCATTTGGGAATTGTAAGAGAAAACAATCACATACACATAATTCATCTTTCTACTTAAGGCAACCACCAATTTTACCGCACACAGATCTTTCAGTCATCCGAATTAACATTCCCATTCTATAATCAGTGCAAAAGAACAACAGATAAAAAGCAAAGAACAAATAGAATTTGAGAGCTTGGGATGGCTTTTACCTCTGAGCAACCTTGTATTGGGGCTCTGCCACAACCATGCTTCTTAAGAGGTAATGGATTTAAAGAAATGATCTGCTGGGCCTGATAGGAGCTTGACAATGATTTTCGATGTGTGGTAGGAGCAGGACCACCTGAACTATGCTTTGGTGGTGCAACTGGCAAGTTAGGCTTTACCTGATCCCCATCATATCTTTCAGCCTCGAAGAATCCAGTAAACGGTTGCAACTTATGCCGACGAGTGTGGGGAATCGGCCTCATTGCGGCAACATTCAGTCTATGTTTAAAATTCCCGCCATTTTGAACTTCAGGGCCATTGGAACGGGATCTTTTTCGGCTAGGTGCAGGAGATATCAACCAACAAGGATATTTAGCAGGAAAAGAGTCATTTGTATGGAGTTCTTTTCCCTGCTTTGTACAAAAGAATAGGAACCGTTCCGCGTCATCTTTTTCAAAGGCAGCAACAGACAATCCTTGAACGCTAGCAATTCCAAGCATAACTAAGCTGCGGTACGATGCATCAGGAGCCAACTGCCGCAATACCTGTGATAGACATGATCAAAGTATAAACATTACCAGTCTAAAAGCAATAAATTAACAATCTAATCAACATAGATATGCCATAAATATAATCAATAAGGATACTTCTCTCATTTGACCACATTTAATCAGTACCCCAGTTGCCAATTCACTGACTGAAAATCGTATCAGGATCTACTGTTCTTCTAGTATCAGATAGTTCTTAAAAAGAAAAAGAAGAATAACTTTACAGATACCTTTACATAATCCCTAAAATTATGTAATGAAATGTGTCCTATCCTGTTAAAGAACAAGACCGAAAAATACCATCGGATAAGGTCAAACAGCAATTTAAGGATAGAAGACTATTTTCACTAAACATGATACAACAGAAGTTTTACATCTACGATAAAATTGGTACAGAATTCCATGAAGAACTTGGATGAGAAAGTAAAATGACTTGCACCTGTGAAGCCCATGTGGGAACCTTAATGCGAACTTCAAAGACACTTGCTCCACAGGCTATGGAGGCAGATTTTCGGGGCTCAGATGAAGGCAATTTGCCATCCTCGGATGCATGGACCAGTTTACTAGTCTCAATAATTTCATTTTTTATGTGATTCTCCAGAAACTGAAGCAATTAAACAAAACTTTCAGTTGTGTTGAAGAATACCTGCAAACAATTATATACCCTAGAAAGAACTGTACTTGCCTGATCATTAAAACAAGTTTGTGCACTGCCTGACACTAAAAGAGATACATGAGCAGAACTACAGGTTGATATATCGCACCGCATGGTCACCACACCACGATTAAATGCTCCAGCCTGAAGAGGAGGTGGTGGGGCACTGCAAATTAAACTGTTTATGAGCTAATATATTAAACATGACTATCCAAAAAGAAATTTAACGTTTTCAAACATAACATAATAAAAAGAATTGGAATAGCAAGAAACCAGTAGTATGGAAAGAAAAAAATATTGAATTCCTTCCATACCTTGTCCGGTTGTGAAGTTTACTCCCTCGAATCTGCACAAACATCAAAATGGAGAAAATGGTTTAGCATAACATATCAAGTAAACAAGTGAAGAGTAGAAAACATTCATGGAGCACATAGAAAAAGACTAAGTAGGCATACAAATGCATACACAACATAAACCGGATTGCTCGTGAACAATTCCAGGAAACATGAACCAAAGAAAACTGATTTGACTCTGGTGCAACAAAATGCCAGGTACATATTGACAAATGTCCCAAGATGTGTTAAAGAAGTTGTCCATCCCCTACTTAAGGTTGACACATGTCAACCGTGTAAACAGGTTTTAACACTAATAAGTGCTTGCTTCTACTATCTGGACATCTGAATAAAGCACTAAATACTTCCATGAACTTGATAGATCTCATTTTTGTGTTATCTGAACCAATTAATCGTGCTTCATCATTTTTTGACAAGTATGTCCTGGAAGTTCCTGTTAGGCCTTATTGCCATACAAAATAAATCGAGCACAAGGACTTTGAGAAATTAAAAGTGCTACCACAATAAATATTAAGAAGCCTGCTTGTTTTTAGCCCAAATAAATAAGAACACATAACTACTTGAAACTAAGAAACTTAAGAAATTAATTAAGAAGCCCCATATGGAACTCACTTCAATATTTAAAAGAGCATTGAGCCCGTCCTCCAAACATCCCAATAAGCACGCATCCTGAGTACACAAAAGCATGTAAAAACTCCATATTCAACAAATCATACATTCAAATATTCAGCTTAAGATCATGAAAACCAAGCTTACCAATGTGCATGGGAGTCCACAAACAAGAAACCTCATGCTCACATCATCATCATATATCTTTATTGCTGGAAGAGTCTCAGAAATTTCTTCACCCTGAACATCTGCTTCAGGCAGAGAGACATCAATCTTTGGTGGGTCCCCCAGTAACCGTGGGCCAGGGTTGCTGCTACCTTTCTGGCTGTTAGAAGGTAAAACACTATTGTTCCGTACACAGTAGAGCCTAAAAGATGCATGAGCAAGTTCGAATGCATCACATGTATGGCTACAGGAACTGCAACGAACAAGAGAGCTTAGGAAGCCAGAATATTACTTTTCTCAAGACTAGAAAAAAGAACAAGGGTAACACAGGATACTGTACCTTTGCACTACTGAAAACAGTGCTTGACGAAAGTGTGAAGCTGCATAACATGAAAATGAACTTTTCCAGTATATCACGTATGGAACTCCCTGCCATAGTAATGTAAAGTGGTTTTCAACTTGTCTTCAAGAAAGAGATTATAAAAGAATCTGCAGCTCTCAATTTTCACATATATTTCAGCCGTCATTAACCAAGAATTCCAAGTATGAAAGTTTCTCCTTCCCTCTAGGTAATAGGATATTATACTAAAGAACAAACATAAGAAAGTACCAATCACAAACGTAAAGAAATCACAAACCTTCTCATGAAGAGCATCAGCCAAATTTTCACTGCTGGGAATCTCTAAATAGACCTACACAAATTGTTCAACATATCAGTGAAAATGACATTAGTATTGGTAACCAAAGACAGTTACCTTCTAGTCATGAGTTTTGTTTGGGGATGAAAAAGCTACTTGCTGAAATATTTTATACAACTACACACTTCATTGCTTATTCTTGAAGATGGTATGGCACCTGAAACCAGTATTCTAAAATGACAAGTAGCACTCACAGTGGCAGGCAATGTTGAGCCAAACACTCCACATAGGGCATCTGGAGTAGACAAATCAAAACCTCCCCATCTCAAAGGACCAATCTCTTCACTATCTTCGATCTGCTCCCCTTGCAAATATACAATACTGGGCTCAAACGACTGAAGCACTCTCTGGAACTCATCAATGCTTGGATTAGCCAGTACCTGAACCTGCATTGGACATAAACGTAAGGAAAAACATTAAAGCCTTGCCAACAAAATGAAGGCAACAGGAAAAGAGAAAAAGAACTCCATCGTTATAAGGTAGATTAACCGCATTTAATGCAACTAAATACCTCAAGACGTCCAGAAGATACTAGCTCTGGAAAAGGGTATCTGGGTTTATCATCAATAAGCGGTTGTTTCTGCTTATTACCGCTACGATCAACGTTTTTACCAGAGAGAACTGCAAGAAGACTGCAATGATTCCTTGAAGGACCTTGAGCATGAAACATCATAGGTACATGCCAAGACCCCTCAGATAGAAGCTTCAAAATTGAGAGAAATACTCTGCCCTCAAAGGTGCCCTCAAAAGTGCCCTACAAACTAATGTCTTCCAAAGCCTAAGCTCCGTTTCACATCAAATCGACCAAAAAACCCAAACTTTGAGACAAATCCACAAATCCCAGTTCCAAAATCACCAAAACGAAACTAAATTTATCCTAATCAAACCTAAAAACACCCCCAATCCAGCCAACCAAATAATCCGAAATTGAAGAAATCCCACCAAACCAAGTGGGAAGAACACAAATCCTCACTCACCCAAATGGCTAAAAAGAAGTAAAATCATCAAATTGCAGAATAAAACCAAGAAGAAAAGCAGAAACTGAAGCAACCCAATACAGAATCGAAACAATACAGGAAAGTACTAAGAGTAAAGTTGAGAAACCCTAGATAAGACTAACAAATCTCACGAAAACCCGACAGACGTTCCCTTTCTTTCCCTAATAAAATCACTCAAAGTCACGCTCACACACCGAATCAAAAATTAAAGAAAAATGAATAGTATCTAAAACAACTTCAAAAAATCAAGCCACGCAATAAATAAAATAGAATCAAAAGTAAATGTTCAATAATTAAAAATCAAGCAGACTCTCCTTTGCTCTTTTTCCCGGTTCAGAGAATGTGTCAGTTTTTTAACTACAGTTTCGAACTTCAATCAGGTCAAAACTACAATTAACGAAAATTAAACCAAATGGGTATTTCATAAAGGGACGATCTTTCACATCCCTTTTGTTAAAAACTAACAAAATCATGAATATCTCTCCACCAATTAAAAAGCTTGAAGGGTTATAGGTTCCCACATGGATTGGGTTATAATTAAGTTTTCAAACCTTCATGTGGCTACATCACTTTTCACCCACAAGATTCGCAAGTCAAATCCCAACAAGAAGACAACATGTTATGCATACATAAAGCATATGTCTATTTAGTTTACGTCCTCGTTCTTACATGCCATTTTAGGCCCTTTTTTAATATTGTTCTTGGGAGTTCTGGAAACAAAAGCTGAGAGCCTGCGACGGACCAAGGAAGATTCATGTCAAATGTCATGTACGTGTTCTCTGTTCCTTTTGTTTTGTATTATTCTCCTTTTTATTTTTTCAGTTCATCTTGCTCGTCTCTGGTCTTTCGATTTGGACACTGGTTACCGTTGTTTCGAAGCGTTAAAAGAAACCGTAATCATCAAATACAGTTTGTCTTGTTCGTCTCAATGTTACAAATCCCACTTAAAGTCTTGGCAAATTTAATAACATGTCATGTTCTTGACTTCGTCTCCTATCTGCTGGATAGGCCATAAAGCTTCGGTCTTGTTAGGTCGTAGTAACCTTAAAAACATGAGTGGCATGCATCCGTATCTGGGACCCAATTGCATTCATAAGTTTTTGTCTTGATTTCTGCTTCTTAACCTCCTGTCTTCTTGCAAGTCTATTCCTCTGGACCCACAAGAAGGGAACCACTAAAAAATCTCAGTTGAATGATAAAAGAGGTTATGTTCCCGAAACAGTAGTCTGGATAGTTTGATTTTGAAATGAAGTTCTTAAACTATGTTAACTTGGCTTGCCCATGTTCAGTTATGTGGAACGTAAGGAACATAAACAAAAGGAACTGACTTTGGTTGTGTGTGAAGAAATCGACACGAGGGAGTTCAGCTTGTCAAGGAGTTGTTGTTCAGGGTTCTGTGTCCAGGATTATGTTAGCATGAGGCCCAAAGCTTTTCGCTGTAGCCCAATTTCACTAATTTCCATTAATTCATCTTTATCGGTATCGTCCTATCTTAACTCTATATTAAATTCTTGATCTCGGATTATCCTTATCCTTAATATTAATATCTATATTAAACTCATCACATATTCTAATCATTTTGATCGAAGGCCAAGTTCAACTCCTATTGTAAAAACAAGGTACACCCCTGCGAAGCTTCATTCAGATCTTCCAAGATTTCAATGTGCCTATTTTTAAACAGGTAAAACGACAACGCTCGCTTGCTTGGCAACTCCTCAACAATTGGAGCTTGAACTTTAGCTACACAGGTACAGTAAATTCTCAGGCTTCACTGTCAGTGATAGATATACACTACAAAGGTGAAAAAAAAAATGTAAACAAATGCTGAACTCCTCAACACACTGCAATGGAATACGACGGATTAGTCCTTGACGTCAGTCACGCCTTCGGCAGAAATCTGGAATCTTGCTTCAGCTTCAGCTAAGCATGGAGAACTTATCACCTTACAAATGCGTTCCTCTCCTCTTCCTTTCCTGAGAGCAAGTCTACAGAGCGCGTAGTGTTATTGATTAGCAACCACCAAATATACGAAATCCTTTCTCTCTTTTGAAAAAAGGGTATATAAGATGAAAAGAACACTCCAATGACCAACCTGGTTGTGGAGGCGTGAGCCATTATGTTACCACCAATAGGCTTGATTTGAGGCCCGGCGAAGATGGCAGAACCATCAACTTGCGCAACTACTTGATTTGTAATGACCACAGCAACTCCAAACTACAATGATAGGACGTCCAACGATCAGTCTCGATTCAATCATAAGCAAATGACATGACTAACATAAGAACATTTGGTAGAGGAAACAGGCAGACAGTTATCAGAACAGTTTAATCTATCTTGCATGAACATGGATCTTTAGAAAATCATATGGTTCTAACCTACCTCATCTGCCATCTTCTGAAGGCTCCTGAGGAACTTTGCAAGATGCATTTGCCGGGCTGACAATTCTCCTCTTCCACTGAAATCTGTTCTGTATAGGGCCGTAGCACTGTCTACTATCATCAATGCAAATCTGCAGAACCATAAGAAATGGGAGATGACATGTTCTGCCTATAAAAGTTAAAGGCATGTAATTAAATAGATGACATGCACTCAATTGCCCAACTAGGTGCGTTGATGCTATAGAATCTGTAGAGCAATGAACACAAGCGGTACCTTGTTTCCACCATCATTGAAGCAGCTTCAAGCAATAGCCTTGATTGATGGTCAGTGTTATATGCCCGAGCATAGGCAACATTTTCCAATACGTCTGCACCATTCAGTCCAAACCTGTCATATTCAGTACAAACCAACACCTTTTTGAGTCCAAACATGCTATGGAAGACTCCTTTCGTGAAAGTATTGGTCAATACCTGTCTGCTATCTGTAGGAGTCTCTGTGGTCTGAATGTGCCCTCAGCATCAATGTACATGGCCTTTCCCTCCCCACCCCCTTGATCTAATGGAAGCTGAAAAATAAGAAGAGCATTAGATTAATAACTCGTCTTGTTTTTCTCTTAAACTTGACTGAAAGCATTCAGCAGGCAAGGTGCTGATCTTGGAAGCAACAAGTATAATACAGTCATAAATTTTACTAAAATACTTCTCAATAGATAAAGAAACTTCTGAAGCTGCTTGATTATAGCATTTATTTATAGAAGTACCAATTAGTAGGATGTTTTAGTACGACCAAAGGATATTTCTGAACCTAGGCCGATGTCTATTAGTGTGAAGTCACATAAAAGAGAATATGAGGGCCCTTACTTGACATGTGACACAGAGTGTATGGCACAGCTGAGTCTTTCCAGACCGAAACTCCCCATATATCTCAGTAATGGATCCAGTCTCAATCCCTCCTGTCACAAGCTACAAATTTTAGCACTCAGAGAAGCTTATGTAACTCTAACAACAAAATTATTAACCAAAAGTAGATGATAAACTAGCGCATAAAGCAATATGAGGACTTGCCTTCCAAAATCTTGTCAAGCTCCCTTGATCCAGATGTTATTTGTATTATCTCTAGTCTCTGAGCATGGAGTTGGCTGGCACTGGTAAAGCCCAGAGGTACCAGTTTAGAAGCTGTATGTCGCAAAAATGAAATTATTAATGCCTGCAGAATAGGACCGATATGTGTGGATACAATTAGGACAGAGCAAAGGTGAAGAAGTGTATGCCTGCTTCGATAATTTTATCCACTTTAGCTTCACTGATTCCCTTAATTTGCAGAAGTTCTTTTCTGGGAGAATAAGCGACAGATTCAACAGTACAGAGACCTGCATCTTTGAGCTTCTTTACATCAATAGAAGCGATTCCTGAGGCCTTCAGTTGAAGATTAAACAAGTCAAAACATGGCAGAAAATGAAACCGATATATTGGATATGGATAATAGGAACCATAATGCCATCGTGATTGATTCAATTTCCCAAAAAATGGCTACTCTATTGGACAAAGCCATCTAATCCAGTACAACATTTATTAAATGAACATAGGATATATTTCAAGTAAGCCCCCGACAGAATAGAAAGAATTTGATGTGACTTGCAATGAACTGATCAAGAACTTCAGAAACCATGCTTGAACAACCTCACGAATGCTTCATATCAGAAAGTAAAACTACCACTTTTTTAATGACTAGAAATGATCATATAAAAGTCATGAGCTTTAGTGAATGAAAGACAGCCGAGAAATAACTGAATGCTTGATTAAAACCATAGAGATGCCAAGGACTCTCCATCAAAAAATTGTCTTGACCAGAAACTTACGATCGAGAAAGATGAACAGGTTTTGCTAAAGAATGCAAAGAAAGCTACAAGAGTAGTGACGAACACGACAACTTGAAAAGCAACCCATTGCTTTCGCCCCAAATTATGCTCAGATTTAGGTCAAGAACCAACCTCTAACATTGAAATAACCTATTTCCACCTGAATAGCGGAAGACCCGATAACCATTAACCAAGTATACGATCAATCACAAGGAATGACAATCCAAATCAAACTATTAAAAAACCCTGGTTAAACATGTCAAATAAGCACGCCAAAACCGACTAAGAAAGCTGAAATGCAACCCCTTTTACAAACAAAACCCACAAAACAGAAAACGCCCAAATAAAACTATCTCTACATCACGCAAACGAAATCATCAATCTGTCAAAAAGATTCAATCTTGGGGTTATTAGAAGTTGCCTGGAGCTGTTCAACTGGGAAAGGCCCATGTTGCATTTCCTCAGCTTCCTCAAACTGTTGCTGCTGACCCATCTTATGACTTCTCTGTTGCTCCATCCCAAAGAATCAATCGAATTAAGGAGAGACAAATAGAGCCAAAGGAGATTATGTGATGAAGAAGAAGAATGTGTGTAGAAGTAGGAGGGAAAATGTTGAATGTTCAAAGAGCTTGGAAGGCGCCAAATATAGGGAAAGAGTGTAGTGTGATGTGAGCACATAAAGCTTCTACTTGAAGTTTAACGTTTTGGGCTCAGTTCAGTTAAATCAGTTGGGCCTGTTTTGAATTCTTCAAATCAAATTCATCTTTAAGAGATTGGGCTCATTAGCATATAATTAATCATGTTTAAACTCGTTAATTACATATAGTGTCTCTTTTGCTGGTTATGTTGATTAGTCTCTTGTGATATTTAAGCCAATCAGTATCGTTTTAAGAATAGCAGTTTGATCAGTTAATTGGACCATTAGGATTTGAACCCAAGAGGTCAAATTACGAATTCATTCTTAAAATTTTAAATAAAAATTTATAATTTTTTAATATGTACAAAATTAATGATTTTTATATTTTTATCTATAATGCATAAAAAACAAACATATATTATTAAGACTGATAAGTTTAAGAGGTGTATTCTTAAGTTTTAATAAGTCAATGATTAATTTGTGAATATTTAGTAATAATAAGGTTTAATATACTGAATTTGAAAATTAAAAATATTAAAAAAAATATCCTTATTTCTCTTTAAAAATTTATAAGTTTGTTTTTTTAATTCTCAAAATAAATTAAAATTGATTAAAAATTATTTGATTTTTTTAATTTCTGATAATTGAATTAAATTGGTCATGTGAGATATTTCCTTATTTTTTTAGGAAAATATTCACATTGTAATAGAGAAATATGAATTTTAATGCAATTTTGAGAAAATTGTAAAATTTCGACAAATTTTGAATTTTAGGGAAGATATTAGAACATTAATTTAGAAGAGACACTCTAAGTAGGAGTTTATTTTAAGAGCTTCAATTTCTGTCGGTACTTGAAACAATTTTGTCTTCTCCACATTACTATATCTGTAGAGTTAATAATTTTATATGAAAAACTACTAAACTTAATCACTTGTTGTCATTACTTTTCAATTATCTGTTAAGGTTTATCCTGTAGAGGTACTCAAATTGAACTAGTAATCAATTTCTAGGTTTCGTCTTAAACCTAATTAGTTACTTCCAATTACACAAATCAACATTTCAAACCTCACTTAAAAGTAGGGCATTTCCCATTCTCAAATAGTACAATCTTCTTCTAAACATACAACTTTTTAGGTGTAAATGATAATATCTATATAGATGGAAACTGTACCTATTAGAGCTATCGTTAATCATTGGTCGTTAAGGAGTGTTCTCAAAATACAAATAGCCACCACCCGTGGCGATAGGCGCATGATTTGGTAATACGCGAATTTGTCCACTATTAGTAGATAAAAGGATTTCTTTAACTTATGAATCCCAATTCAATATTTCGCCTTAAAAATTGATCTCATGAAGATGAAGATGTCTTAACCCTTTAACTTGTCGATTTTGACCCTCTTAAATGACTTTTTTTTATCAAGAAAAAAGAAAACATAAAGAAGATTTGATTTCTTATTTTAAAATATTTTTCTTTATTACAGGACAAAAAGAAAGAAAATTTATATTTGTAAAAAATAATAATTTTAATAAAAAATATTACATTTTTATAAAAAGTTTAAAATAAATCAAAATATAAACAAGTCTTTTTATTCTAATAAAAGCTGTAAAAATATAAAGTCAATAAATCTTATTGCACAAGACTCCCAGTCCTATGAAGATTAGGGGAGAGTCATTAATATACTAACCTTTCTTTTGTAATTTTTAAAAAGAAGATGTTTCTATAATTGGAACTTGTGATCTAAAAAGATATCAAAATATGTTTTATTTTAATTGACTTGCTTTAGAAGTATTACATATATGTAAATTTTTATTTAACAATTTTAAAAAACTGTAATTATGTGTATATATTATATGTAATTATGTCGCTACTCTCTGTCAAATAAGAAGGGCTGTGATTGCCAGGAAATTGCTGCACAACTTCTGGAAAAGCTCATTCTTGTCGCTAAGTGGAGACTCATTTCGGTGACTTTCCACCTCAAAGCCTTCTTCACAAGTTTCTGAATCCGTCATAGCTGAGCTCACCAATGTATTAACGCTATCAAATGATCTGTTCCTTAAAGCATCGATGGCCTCCTGTAGGTTTTGAACTGCATCACTATATTCCTCCGAGCAGACATTCAAGCTAGAAAGAGTTTTATTATCTGCAATTGACTTCAATGAGTCAATGTGGTCTCTCGTTCTGACCCCCTTAGCTATACTGATGTTCAGTGCAATACTGGCAAGCCCTTGGAGATCCCAGGTTTTGCTCCGAGGATCTGATCTTAAGGAAGATTCGCATAGTTCTACGTAAAGGGTGTGATTGCATGTGGTTGAAACCAAGTCTTCTCCATTAATGTTTAGCATTGATCTTGCAGGAGAAGCCACGAAAGTGAAAGAGACCAAGAAGAAGAGAAGAGGCAATGGATCAACTGAGTAAACCATTTTAGGAAAACCCATCTTATAAGATCTAATGGTGTGTTAAATCATTAGAAGTCTGCGAGAAGCAGGAGGTTAGTTATATGCAAAGGAGACCGAACTACAGTAGCTGACAGCTTGAAATTCATGGAAATTGAATCTGATAAACTTCAGAAAAGACAAGTTTTGTTGTTAAAACCAAAGATGGGCCTGCAAAGAAATTATCATGTGGAAATAATTAGGAATATGCAAATGGCTCCTATCTATTTCCTTCTTCCTTGTCCGGTTTTTAAGTGATCGTCTGCTTTCTTCTTGTTCGTTTGCTAGAGTTCAAAAAACTTAAGGTTTTTTTTTTCCTTAAAAGAGTATTTTTGGAATAACTTGTTGTATTTGTTGGTTTTAATTACATAAGAATTATTATAACTCCAAATAAAGTAGAATTAAAAAATATAAAGTTTATATTTATAAATAAAGTAGAATTTTAAAAATATAAAGTTTATATTTATCTTTTCAAATGTAAAAAGGTGTTAAAAATATGAAAATAACTATAAATAACTAGACTTTGTTTAAAGACAACTTATGTGAAGTATTAATTGTTTCATAAAAAATGATACTTAATCCTTATTAAAGCCAAATAAGTAGTAAGAGTTGTTCATTTATAGAGAAGAAAAGTTGAAAATATATATACATATATTATAGATGTAGAAGACTAAAAAATGGAAAATTCATTTTTCTCATTTTAATAAATTTTAATTATAATAGAGAAGACGTTATTATTATAAATATAATTATATAAAATACATAACAAACAATAACAACAATAATAAAGGAAAAATTATGTTGATATGCAGGATTTGAAAATGTCCAATAGTACACAGACTTACTCTTAATTAGTAAAGAGATTATAATAATTACATAAAAATAATAAAATAATAATAATAATATTATTATAACAATAATAAAATAAATACTTAATAAATAAAATATAAAATAAGTAATAAATTAAATAATGTTATAAAGATAGATAAAATTTAAAAAGTAAATAAATAAATCAATCAATTCATTAAAAAAAGAAAATGATGATGATGATGACGATGATAATAATGATAATAATAATAATAATAATAATAATAATAATAAGAAGGCCTAGGAAATATATAAAAATACATATGTATAATAAAAATATTGTAATTTAATGATTTAAATAGATAATAATTGAATTAATTATATCGAATTCAATTTAAATTTTACTTAATTTAAGTTTAAGTTGGTCTTTTTAAATTTAATGAAATTGAAATATATAATATTTAATATTTTAGAGTGAGTATTAAAATTTATTTAATATTTTTTTGGTAGTTTAAAATATTCCAAATAATTTAGAATAAAATGAAATTGTAGTAATCCCGATGTTCTGGTTTTCATCGCCTAGCACAAAAAAAACTTTGTTATGTAGGAATTAACAACGTATGTTCAAGGTTCAATTGGAATGAAAAAGAAAAAAGTTGATCAGTGACTTCTTAGTCATAGCTTGGCATCATATTCTACATTAGCCTCCGGCAACCACTGACTTCCCTGAATCAATTCCTCCACCGAAAATCTGGCAGCCTCTTCCGTTGTCATCTTAGGCTTAACACCAGGCCAGCTCACCCTTCCACCAATAGCAGAACCAGGTCCATCGTTCTGAAACTCGCCGTAGAATGTCGTCGACGGTGGGCCAACATCTGGCTTCAACTCTACCCATCCTAACGGGTCCAGAAACCGACCCATGAACGACCCCATCACCACCGTCGTTGCGTAGTCCCTCCAGGGTCTACCCAGGAACGTAGGCATTGTCAGGTTGGCGTCTGAGGTTATCTGACAACGTTGGAGAGAGAAGCCCGAGTTCTGATTCGGGTCAGACTTGCCTTGACATGTGATGACGTTGAACTGGTTTTCCAGCGCCTGTTTTAAGTGGATGCTACAGTTCTGGAAAACCACGGCGGCGTTGCCAAAGATGAAGTCTATGGTGCCGGAGATTCGGCAGTCTCTGTAGAATTGGCGGTTTGTGTGAGTGTAGAGTGTGTCTTGGTATGCTTCGAATGAG
>JAOQMM010000008.1:1624426-1640347 GCA_027563515.1 Erythroxylum platyclados | reverse complement strand
AATTCTTCCATGCTATCTTCTTTTCTTGAGGATGGTTGTTCCATTGATGTCCTTGATTCCCCAGAAAGAAAGTTGGGTGATTCATCTTGTATTATACATATTGTTGTAAGGATTATTTTAGGGGTCTAGGAGCATTTCCCATATAATCCACATGCCTAGGATTTGCATCCATGATGATAAACCATGATGTAAGCACTTCCTTAACATCTCTTTAAGTCTCTACCACATGTCATATAGAGTCTCTGAATTAATCTGAGCATATGAAGAGATGTCATTTCTAAGTGTCACAGTATTAACTGGTGGAAAATACTTCAGAAGAAATTTATTTATATCTGGCTCCACGTAATGATAAATCTCCTAGGCAAAATATTCAACCATTGCTTAGCCCAGTTCTTTAATGAGAATGTAAATAATCTCAATCTTATTTCATCATCGATGGCACCATTAATCTTAAAGGTGTCACAAATCTCTAAAAAATTGTTTATGTGCACATTGAGATCCTCATCCTTTAGCCCATCAAATTGGAAATTCTATTGTACCATTTAAATGATATTGGTATTATCCCAAAGTTGTTTGTAGCAATAGTCAACCTCATAATGATGGACTACATCCCAATCAAGTCCAGATTAGCATAATTAAATCGCTACGATTTTTGATCCTTTAGTCTCAATCTAACGTTTAAAGTCCTCTATTTGTTGATCTAGCTCTACCTCTCTAAGTTGAATACCTAAAAGCTTTCTATGAGTTGTCTTCTCAATTTCTAGATTTTCTTTAACTAAGTTAGATGGATATCCTCAGGTTATAAACTAACCTAAAGGCCTGCAGAAGTGACAAAACACAAGAGTTAACAATATAATTCAACAAATTATAAACAATAATTAAAAAGGACTAAAACAAAAAATAATGTTTAGATTAATAAAATTTCGGTTTTCCTAATATTATACTCGCAAGACCTACCCGTCAAGCAGGGACGAAAGTCAACCTTGGTTGAATTCTTGGTGCGTAACATTAAAAAAGAAATTTAAGCTTGGGTCGCAATAATGGTGCCAAAAACTTTATATGTAAGATCCCTACCCTATGGATCTTCAAAGGTAAGTACACATATCAAACTATAGTATAGTGACAGTGAATATCGAGTATCGATCCCATAGGGACTACAAGTACTAGTAATTACTATTTTCTGTTATATAATTGGTAAAATAAGATGATGGTTTGATCAAAACGATATAACTAAACTAAAGTTCAACACAAATAATAAAAAAGAAAACAAATCACCTAAAGATTAGCAAAATCAAATAGTAGTACCTAAGTAATTAGTCCCTTTAGGATTTATAAAGTTATTTACCATTTATCATGAAATTTAATTAAATATCATTAGGCTATGGAAATTTCCATATTATGTTAATATCTTTCTCAAGACTGTCAACACCTAATCCTAAGTTAATTAACTAAAATATCTTTCTAGTTAAAATCCCTAAGATTGCTTTAATCAATTTGTGAATTTCACTACTAGGTTTAACTTTGATCTAGAAGATTTATGTCGAACTATCTTTAGATTTGCATGCAACTTCTTTCAATTATGCTAGATCTATTCATATAAAGGATTTCTCAATCTCAAGTACATGAAATCATATATGAACCAATATCTTAGAAATATTAACTTATGATATAATTAGAAGCTATAATTGAATCCAATGAATCATCAATCAATTTTGTTTAAATATAGAGTCAAATCAAAAAATCCATCATAAGGTTTATCCCACTTAGGTACTACACAAATTTAGTTTATAAAAATAAAAAACATTTCCAAGGATTTAAAAGAAGAATTAAAAGGAAGTGAATTCATTATATATATCGCCTTTTCTCCAATAAAATTAATAGAAACTTTAATAAAAATATGCTCTTTATTCAAATCTTTAAGTCAAGCTTTAAGTCTCTATCGCTATAAGGCTCATAATTGTGTTTAAAACATGAACTTCTTTAATTTTCCTTATTATTAGTGTTTTATACTTCAAAATTAGGGTTTGTGACTTTGAAACAATCACCCACACAATCATATACAGTGATCATGTCCCTCAATATCATAATAAAACTCAATAGTCCTACAGAAACATGGTCTAGTAACTTACAAGATCTATAGACATGGCCATGTCCATCACCAAATAGGCGTATCTAACCCCAAGAAGGGTGAAACAACATCTTTCAAATTGTAAAAAGTTACAAGGACTTGAATGATCCCTCACACGATCGTATCTAGGTCCTACACGAATGTGTCCTTCACTAGCATAGGTATGTCCTTCAAAAATAGCTTCAATTCTTTTGTTACCTCGATTCCATCTGACTTCTTCTCCTTTTAATCCATGAAAGCAATTAAGACCGAAAAACATAATAAAAATGAATTAAGTGTCAAAAATAATAAAAACTCTTAAATAAACAAATAAAATGCACTAAACGTAGAATTAAAAATATAGTCTATTAAGCATTTATCATATCATCATTGGCTAAGATGGAGAAGGAGGTGGAAAGATATAAATTCTAATTTAAATGATAAATAGATTAGGAAAATCAAATTCTCTAAATAAAGCGAAGTTGAAAGTATAACTAACTAAATCAAACACCTTCATAAAGTTAATATTTAAATAGCAGCTCTTTAGTGATTTCTTGGTTTGATAGCTCTTGAAAAGTTCATGAATTAAAAGAAAATTATAATCAATATTCGCAACACTAATCAAGGCATCTTGAATCATATTAATAAAAGATCCTAGGACTGATTCAAGTATATTAGCCAAAAGCTTAGAGATGATTTTATAGGTAAAATTATAATAAGAAATAAAGATATAATTTTAGAGAAGCAGAGATTTGTTTACTAGGAATAATGGTCACTGATGATGATGAATTTATTGTTTTAATCACAAGCATATGTTGTAGCTGTAGCTAGCAATAGCAAGCATGGGCTGATCCCACGAGGACTAGAATTACTATTACCTACTGTCTTTTTATTATCTAGTTTAACAAATAATGGTGCTTGTGATAAATAAAATTTAAATTTAAAATAATAAACTAAAATAAATTAACAAAATTAACTAACTAAAAAAGATTAAACTAAGAAAAAAAAGACAGTGGTAATTGGAGTTTAAATCCCCTAAGACTTCTTATGAAATCATGATTTTCACTAACCAATTTAATCTATAGTTCATTGAATAGTGGAAATTCCTCAATTATGCTAATATATTTCTAAGACTATTAACACCTAATCCTAGGTTGATTAATTGAAATATCTTTTCAATTAAAACCTTCATAATTGCATTAATCAATTTATAAATTTCATTATTAGGTTTGACCATAATTTGGAAGATTTATGTCAACCTATCCAATATGTACCAAACACACTAAAAATTAAAACCGAACTTTACACAACTAAACTTATTACAGCAGTGAGAAAAGATAATTTTTATAGGGAGTGCATGCCTAATTTTTGTAATGAACTAATCAATGTAATAAGACTTGGGGGCTTTGAATTTTGATTGATTCAACAAAATAAAATTAAACTATGAAAACAAATAAAATTTAACAAACCAAATTCACAAAAAATAATCAATGGATTTAAGCCTAGTTCTCGGTTCAATCTCAACGTTCATATAAACAAGTATAATCAAATGTAACGTTGTTCTCGTCCCTCTATTTGAAACTATTAATTATGGATTAACAACAAGCTCTCTTAACCATAATTTCCCTTAAATTGTAACTAATTAAAATAAAATCTTTAATTAGGTATAATTATTAGACAACCTATAATAAACTATCTAGATTTCATGTAACAACCTCACTAAAAAATAGGAAAACATGTTAATATAAGCGATAATTGTACAAGCATATATTATTTAACTTATGATATGTTGTCAATAATAATCATTATTTTACCACAAAAAGAATGAGATAAACAATAAATAGGAATTGTAATCAAAAGTCTAGTAATAAGTTGATACATGAATGATCTAGTAGGCCCTATTTAAATCATTTATAAACTCTATACATTTAATAACATAATCAAGTTCAAAAGAGAGATAGCAGTAATGTTATTAGGATTGATTAATGTATAAACATATTATTAGGCCTCAATATCCTGTGTGAACTGGAAAGAAGAGCATTAGTTGATCATAGTTCTTTAAAGCACACGTCCAAAGAGAAGAATATGCACATCTTGATGTCTCTCCTATATATACCTTTTTTAGCCTCCTGAATTGCTGTTTATACTTCATAATTAAGGTTTTTGAAGTGTACACAGTAATGCAAACAACTATATAGGTGATTGTGTATCTTAATCTGGCATTAATTCTTTGAACATTGTGAACATACACCATTCTAGATAGTTATATAGGCAATATACACAACCATTTAAGTACTTACAGGCGTACATGTTTTCACACAATCGAAGCAACGTCTTTAAGATCATACATTTTTACACTGACTTACATGGCCCCTAACATGACCGTGTAGGTTAAATATATGAGCATATATTTCTTCATATGTGCTTATGGCTCCAAAATGACTCTAGTTCTTCCTTTCTTTATTCCAATTTCACCCTAACTCATCTTCTTTTGATCCACGAAGGCAAATAAGACCTAACATCTAGTAAAAATGCCCCAAAGCTGTGAACTTAGTTGTTTTTTTCCTTCTAACTTGTACCTAAATCAAAATATGAATCAAAATAAGTATCTTAAATGGAAAATAAACATTAATCACAAAGCATTAATTAATTAATAAATAATCAATTAAGCACTTATCAAATTTCCCCTAATTTAACTTTCAGTCATCTTCGAGTAAAACTAAAGATTATAATCAAAACACTTGCTCTTTAACCATGTTTCCTAAGAATAAACAGTCATAAGAAAAGAGGAATAATCTTCAAAAACCACAGCAAGAATTGAATACTCAATGTTTTACTCATGATTGATGAACAAACGTTTACTTCAAAAATTGTGTAATCTACAGGTAGACTTTTATAAGTTGTGTTTAGAAAGAAAACACTATGTAGGTAACCCAAACACCTTTCATGATCAAGAAATTGCATGACTTTGCATATCTTTTCAGTTCTCCACCATAAAAGATTCACATACATAACACTAATCAAAGGACTCTTCAAGGTTATAATGGGGTTAAAAGTTAAGGTGATAAATATTTAAGCATTATAGTTTAAAAGCCATCAAAACTAGTGAGGTAAGAAGAACACTCAAAAGAGCATTATGTGCAAAAATTAACATTCAATCAAATCTAAGTACCATTAGCTATGATGAATACAAAGACTCTCTTCCACGAATTAGATTCTACCTTTAATCCATAAACCATATGAAGCATAAAGAATTAGAAGAAGTCCCTGTAAGAATAATAATAAACAATCCATTATAAGTATAAAGAGTGACCATTTACAAAAACTTCTCCCTTATTTACATCATAATCAAGTCAACCATTCCTTGCAACTTTGGGAGGAAAATTAACAAGAATTACTTGCAAAACAAATGATTTTCCTCCTTAATAACTTCTTTTATTTTATTCTTTTTATTTTTTTAATTTAAGAAAATTAAGAACAAAGACAAAGATGTAAAGAAACTACATCAGTAATGGAACTCATTTATGATAAATAAAGATCACATTCCATCAATTGTTACCAACTAATATATATGTGCATGTCAACACTTATTTTATTGTATATCCATAGACATCAATAATAAAAATGCTCCACTAGCTCTAAGGCTTGAATAAGATTTTTAAAGTTAAAGGCTTGTAATGACAACAGGAAAAATCATGTCATTAGGTAGGTTATTTGGCTAATGTAGCTTGTAAAAACAAAGAAGGTATATTTCATTTTCATATTAATGCTTGTGATAGAAGTGTGGCCTTGAATAGAAAATCAAGGCAAAATCAAGAGGTATATGTCATGAAAGTCACATGTGAAAGAAAGACAATAAGATTGATATGAATATGTCAATCTAAAAGGCTCAAAATCTCGTTGGCTTATGTCTGCCCACTAGTCACTACTCTTTCTAAAGAAACATACATTGACCCACAAGAGTAAGAATACCTGCCCAAGTTACCATGAATTTCTCTAATTTTTTTAACCCTCTAATTATAATTGTACAATACTATAAGCAATAGAAAAAGAGAGAACGTTTGTTTTTTGTTTTTGTATTTTTATATTTTGTTTTTTAAGGCATAAAAAAGGCACTAAAAAATAATCGTAAGAACCAAGTTCCCCTCTCTATAAATAAAACTTACATTATCCTTAGTGTAAGATTCAATGTATAAGTGAAAGGATTCAATAATAATAAAAATACAAAAATGTAAAAATGTAAAAGAAAAGGAACAAACTCCCCTTTGACCGCCTCCTAAGCAGCACCTTTGTTTAGCATTGTGAGCTCGACTCCGTTCCTTCATAAAATGATATAAATTGAGTCTTCAAGTACCACCACTTTTATATTCTTCACTTGAAATTCTTTATGATATGGCCCCTTAAGTGATGACCATTCACCTTAAGTATCTTCCCTACTTTTAGATTTTGAATTTCTACTACACCATATGAAGTAACATTATAAACTGCAAAAGGATCTACCTAATGAGAATGCTGCCTACTTAGAAACAGTTTAAGTATAGAGTGATAAAGAATAATTTTTTGACCAATAATAAAGCTTTTCCTCGATATCATCTTGTCATAGAAAACTTTGATTTTTTTCTTAGTTAAAACTGCTTCTAATTTATTCTTGTAAAAACTTCCTTCAAAAGGTCAATCACACCAATTACAAGACAAAATGATAATATTAGTGACGTTTGATGGCATAAAAATATTAGAAATGAATCACTTTCCTATTAAATTCAATTTGAGAGTACCTTTATGAATATCAATCTGGTGTTTACGAATCCCATTTCTCTTGCTATAAACCCTTGTCCCTCAGCAGCTACATATGTTAGCCAAAGAGGAAAAAAAAAGGTGGAAAGCTGATTAGAATTTTTCTATGGTTCTTTGGTTTCTGTCACTGATCAGTTTCTTGAAGCTCTAAGTCCTAAATTTGGTAGAAATAAAAATCTATCATTTTTCATCTCACATAGAACAGAAAGAGAAAGATCTTTACCGAAAGTGGCGGAGTAATAGGTAGTGACACCATCCGCCATGCTTTTGCTGCCGGAGACGATCGTCTTGTCCATCCCATCTCCATACATCATTACGTTCCAACTATATACATCTATCGTAACGTTCTCCACATACATTCCCTCTTTAACGTATATAACAAACCTTGATGAGCTCATTCTGGGAATCAATTTCAATGCCTCATTTATAGTCTTGAAATCTCCACTCCCATCTTTTGCCACCGTCACGTTAGGCTTCAGATTCTCCTCCGTTAACAATCTCCTCTCGACCCACCACGGAAAGCCAGCAACAGACGTTAAAAGCTTGCGATGAAACGGGATGTTGACATCATTCAGGATTTCCAAAACATTGGAAAAAATTGCCAAGCTGTTGCTAGTGTACTGTGTAGAGATGGCCACAGCGTCTGTCATTTCATCGATAATGGACTGTCTGCCGGTCTCCTGAACTCCATCTATGCACGTTTCATGATCTGTGATGGCTGTGCTTAGCCAAGTCCTGATATCGTTAATCTCGGAAGTGATCAGTACCATGTTGTTGTCTCCTGGGCCCACTTCCATAGCTGATATGCAATACTTGATCCGATCAATGGCATCCATGAATAGTATCTCACAGGCATTCAGTGCAGATTGTACGAGGGTATCACTGATCTCGTTGAAATAATCATCAGAGGACATGATCTTGGTGGGCAAAGTGGACAACCTGGAGCTCTCGTTGAGTGCAATTTTCAGAGACAATAAGAACAGCTCTCCTAGACCTGGGTCTTTGCCACTGGTGTCATTGGAGGAGGTGGCTTCGTGTTCGAGAGCCGAATACATGCTGGAGAAGCATAACTCCTGATACCTTGTTACGTTACACAAGGCACTGATGACCTGCGACGATGAGTTTAGCAAAGAGGAAGAGCTATTGCGGTCGGATCCGGAGGGGTCAAACGTGGAGGTTCCGATTAAGAAAAAGATTGCGACACTAATCAGAATGATGGTGGACGTTGTTATTACGATTACGTTTCTACGCTTCTTACTGCGAAATTCCTTCTCTGCTTGCTCGTCATCTGCTGCTTTCTCATAGCTCTCGCACGAGTAACTTTTGTCCATTGCAATGCTCTTCTTCTTCTTCCTATTGCAGGCTGTTTTATTGGTTTCTTCGATTTTATATGACTATCATCAGTGAAAGCTGTGATGAATTGAGAATAGTTAATTAATTTCTGATTGACCTAGGCTAGACATAAACTTCTAAGGACTCGTCATTTCATTTTCTTGTATTTGTCAATTACGAAGGAATTTTGAAGAAAGTTTAAGAACTACTTCCCCGAGGTTTTTTTATTTTTTTTTGGATCAAGAACTGCGAAATTAACAATATCGTATTATAATTTGTATTGGTCACACAACTAGCTGCTATACGACATAACATTAACACAAGTTAATATGGCAAAATTTAAGAAATTGCCTTCTAACTAGTTTTTACTTGTTTAAATTTTGATTTCCTCAGTTCGACAGTTGTAACAATGTCTTGAAGTCAACGAAGGCTCCAGTTAGATTATCATCACACCAACCAACTTACAATGTTGTTAGCTGCCATTAGTTGTCAACTAAGTATATTGACTAATGAAATTTAAAGTTTTTTCAAACTCAAAGACTTAATATTTAGTTAAATTTAATATTTAGATTAAAATTAAAACAAATCCATTAACTTTAAATTAAATTTATTGCAAGGGTTTTAAGTACTGATTAAATCAAACTAAAATTAATCACCATCATCAACTTCTGTGCTCCACGTGCTGCAACTAGTCATTCCCCCATCAAAATTGTCAATAAAATATAAAGAAAGGTCTTACGATACTGAGGATGTACAAGAACGAACTAGGTAGAATCTTAATTCTATCAATTCTCATACACGACTATAGGATTAGACTAGATCTGAGACAGGCTTATGTGAAATACCCTACCAGCCAAGTTTTAAAAATTGAATACAACGTTAAACCAATTACAAAATAGGAATGACAGTTTTAACCTAGCTCAGCCCAACTCGAATTTACTCTAAATCAGCTAGGCCACGAGCCAAGACTGCTTGGCCCGATCAGGCTATAGGTACAAAATAATATCGCTTTGTCAATTTTTTTTTTTAAATATAGACAGATTGGGTCGGGTCAGGCATGGCCCATTGCCATCTATATTACAAAAAAGATTTAAAATTTAAAAGAAATCGATAGATATTAAATAAAATTTAAAAACTTAAAATATGATTAAAAGAGATTATTAAAAAATCAGTCAATTTTTATAAATTTAAAGTTTAATTAAAAAAGATTATTAAATAAAATTTAATTGATTTATTTTGGTTTATAAGAAGTTATTACTTTATGAAAATTGATCAATTAATTAATAAATTAATCAATTTTAACCCCTGTATTTTACCTCATTGTACGTTATATCCCATCTATTTTAAAAATGAACTTATTACCCCCTTTGACGACCAATCAAAGGAGTTTAAAATTCAAAAGTAATTTTTTTATCAATTACTTTTTATTGTTATCTCTAGTCTACCCTCATGGCTTAAAAAAAACTGAGCTGCCCAAACTATCCCATTTTTTTAAATTTTGTTTCATAAATAAATTTTCTTTTTTAAAATTTTTCTATAAATTAACGATCATGAAATACAATTGTGAAGACAATGACATTTTTAGTAATTTTTCTTTTTTATTTATTAACGGTCAAAATATAATCCATGCTTAAAATAATTTTTATTTTTGAAATAGAGAACATAATGAAATAAAACCAAAAATATAGGGGCTTAATGTATTTTAATCAACAAAAGACTAAAAAAGTATTTTTGTCTAAAAAAGTGCAACATTTACAATTGTGGTGATATCATTATAATACAGGGTAAAAAAGTCTTTTTGAATTTTAAACTCCTTTGACCGATGGTCAAATGAGGTAATAAATTCATTTTTAAAATAAAGAGGCATAACGTACAAAAGATAAAACACAGAGGGGCTAAATGTATTTTAATCTTAAAATAAATTTAATAAAAAATTTAAAAATCAATCAAAAATTAGAAAGTTTAAGATTTTTATATTAAATAGGTTGAGTCGATTAAATTTTTTAATTATTATACGCAAGGTATACTATGCTTAAATTAGGCTGGACTCCATTGACCAGTCTCTCTAATCTTAGACGCATTCCAAGGTACTAACTCCAGGAATTCAGGGATTTTGGTTTTTATTTTTTTCTGGTAAATGATAATTAGATATTTAATTTGTAATAATAGTAATAATCCGTATAAAATAACTAGATTAACCGAAATGAGAAACTTTAACAAAGAAAAAAATTAATTATAGAGATTGTTAGAATGTACTTGGACTATTAGATAAAGTTAATATAAAAATTAAAATTTCTATGCAAGTGAGATAAAAATAATGTTAATTTGATCATTTATACAAAGTTAACAATAACAAATGAAGAGCTATCATTTACACTTCACCCCATTTCTCTCTTTTTCCTTTCATTAGAATGATTGGAGATGCAACTTTATCAAGCGTCGAACAATGTTATCATCTTCTTTACAACATTGAGGTTATCATCATACAATATATTATTAGAAAGTTTTATGTGATTGATAATTGATAAATGCTAATATTAGTAATATAGTAAACCATTAAAATAAAATTATTTATTTAATAATGATAATCAGTCAATAGTTATTAATTATTAATTATGCGACTGATAATTATATTATATTGTATTACGATCTAAGATAAATTTTTAAGTGATATTAATTAGTAATTACATGATTAATAAATTTTTAAGTGATATTAATTAGTAATTACATGATTATCGTTTAGTAATCATAATGACATATTAAATAAATTTTTTTACAATTTATAATAATAATGATTATTGATATTTACTAATATTTACTTTTAACTTTTATCTTCTTAAATTAAAAAGAAGAATTTCACAATAAAATTTGGTAAAGTGAATATTATTTTTTAATCAACCAATAAATTTGTCATAAATAAAGATAAATTGACCCTACCAAAATAGATAAGAAATGAAGATGAAGTGAAGATTTGCAGAATAAATAAAAAAGAGGGGAAAAGAAAAGTAGAGAAACTCTTCTTTTGTCTAAGACGACGAGGCTACAGTTTCCAGTTTCTGAGTGCTAAACATTGTGTATTTTTTAAAGGCACTGATGTGATTTAGGAATTCTGAAAAAAAAAAGAAAATAACCAACAAAAACATAGTTGGACTTATCAATGGTTTAGCATACTTGCAAATCATACAAAATGATTATACCGGTAAATGTAATAAGCCAACTTTGTCAATGAACGCCCAGTTTTATCAGGATTTTTCTTCAGATAAAGAATATGGCAGCCAGTGGAGAATACCCTTTTAAGCAAACAAGCCAAAGTGAACAGGAGTCCCCGTCGCATTGATCCATTCTCCAGACAGAAACGGTGCTCCAAGTGTGAACTTGGCCGCCTCCTCTTTGTTGATGACATGGTAACCCGGCCACTTAACTCGACCTGTCGTCGGTGCACCAGATCCTTCATTGTTGTACTCAGCATAATATAAAGTACTGAGTCCTTTGTCTCCTTCCCAAGCCAACCATCCTTCAGGGTGTATAAAATCTTCAATCTTTGATTCCATTATAATGGTTCTTGAAAATTCCTTCCATGGTCTTCCCAGATAACTCTTGAACGTGGCTTTAACAGGTACAAGGTCCTTGTCGGGCTCTATCCGACAGTTCTGGAGCACAATTCCTGTTGTTTCGTGTTTGTCAATCCTTCCCTGAGCTGTTACGATGGTCTGTTGGTTGGCCATTGGCTTCCTTGTCAAGATTTGGCAGTTCTGGAAGATAGCTGCAGCATCACCGAAGATGAAATCTATGGTGCCTAGAATGAGACAGCTCCGGTAAAATTGGCGGTGAGTTTGTGCATATAAGGTATCTTGGTATCCTTCAAAACGGCAGTTAAGGAAGATGGCACGATCTGCTTGGACTCTTGCTGCCACTGCTTGGTGCTTCTCTGGACCCGCAGTGTTTCTGAATCCAATAGCTTTTGCTAAAAATCCATCTCCTAATGCCGCTGCAAATTAAACGTTTATTGCTTGTTAAGATCAGAAAGAAAGTGTCTGCAAATTTCTACAGGCACACACCAGATGATGTCAGTTTCTGAAAATAATATCATGTCAGGGAATGTCGGACCTTATAAGTTTAAGTTGTAATATTAAGGCCTAGACATGGATGAAACATTGCTATTAACATGGTTTCAAGAGGAAAGAAGCAAAATGTGTCATAAAAAGTTCGATGGACATACCAAAGCTTGCAGTTCTAAAAGTTTGAACTCCATCTACAAAATTTTTGTTTCCAGTGATAATGGTCTTCTGTGATCCATCACCATAAATTGTAAGATTTACCATCTTCTTTGTCACCATCACCTGCTCATCGTAAACTCCTTGTTTGATGTAGATAACGTAGCTGCATTGCCAAAATAGTTGTAAATCCAATAGCCAAGGATCTGAAAGATGTAAACTTTCTGCAAAATAATAACGGAAATGGAGGCTCTAAGTACATTACCGTCCGTCATATTTCGCTGGTATAACTGCCAATGCAGCAGAAATAGTAGTAAAGTTTCCGCTACCATCCTTGGCCACGGTGACATTTGGTGTTAGCTTGTCGCCCTCTTCGGCCTTTAACATTCTTCGATCTTCTTGACTCATCCAATAAGGGATGCCATTATTGTCCAGGTCTGGTGAATCGTATTTCTTCTCCAAAAGACGACGACCAGCTCCTCCTGGAACATCGAGTAACGAGAGCAAACTACTTATCCCCGAAACCATGGCAAGAGAATTGCTAGTGAGCTCTTTTGCTGCCTTGAAGACCTTTTCCATGTCAGTCCTCAGTTTACCCTCAGGAAAACCATCAATGCAAGTTTGTTGGTAAGACATGACTGCACTAAGCCAATTGTTCAAATCTGGTACATTGTCGGTTAGGTTCTTAACATCAGCGCCTGCACCGACAATGGACTCTTTCAATTCTTCTTTTGCATCTTCAATCAGTTCTTTGCAATCTTCAAACGCTGCTTTCTCTTTAGGGCTATCGAACTTGAACGTGGAGGCCTTGTCTAACACCTTCTCAATCTCATCATCTGCTGCTTGAATCGCTATCTTGAGAAAATCTTTTGGTTCAGCAGAAGAATTCTTTTGGACTGCACTCTTGAGCGTGTCCTGACATGTTACTGCGTAACTGGTCCTATTACACACAGTTTTGATGACCTTCTCGACCCGTGACACGGACTTTGGTGCTTGTTGCTGAGATTGAGGAGCTTTGTGTTCTTTGCTTGTTTCGTTGGTTTTCTCGTTGCTGATCACGACGGCTACGACACCGGCAGCAACAACACCGACTACAAGGAAAGCAGAAACAGCAGCAATAATAACCTTTTTCCTGAACTTTCGCTCCCTTTCTAGTCTTCTTCGCTCTGATATCTGATCAAAGTCTTGAAAAACCATTTTTGATGACTTAAATCTAAAGGCAGAGATCACTCTGCCTTAGAATCAAACTAAGGCAGAGGGGGAAAAAAAACAGGATGATCCAAACAGCCTTGGAAACACCTTCTGCTACTTTATGTTCTCCTCTTCCTCTAAAGCTCCTTTTTGTGTTGGCAACAATATTAACAGTCTTATTGTTATTCATGGGACAAAACAAATCTGGTCAGGAGGTTTTCAAGGTATTCTATTCAAAAGTTAGTTATTGGCTCTGCAAAATGGGTGACACACATTTTGTCCTTTCCAACCGCATTACCCGCTAATCCTTTTGACCCTTGGAATGTTTTGTCAACTTCTCTGCAGCCATTTCTGCACCCACCTGTCAAAGTTTCTCCAGTGCCTTTCTCGTACCAATGTTTTTCAGGTTCTAGTCATTTTTAACATATTGTTTTTCTTTTTCTGTGCCCAAAACAGATGCCGTATTGTTAGCGTTTTGTTGCATGCATCATGCATGGTTGTGATATATGGTTGCTATCGATCCAATGATCAAACTACGTTAAATTACGTGATTAAGGGCCTAATATTTTAGGAAGCTCTCATCAGCCCAAAGTATCGTCAGGATTTGGCATCTATCTTTTACCACCAAGGGTGCAAAACTCAAGCAAAAGGGCCAAATTTGGTTTTAATGGACTGGACCCAAATTTAAATAATTTAACCTGATCAATTTTAATTTTAAATTTTGATCCGATTAATTATAAAAAATCGATTCGGTTCAATCAAAATTTAAATGAAATGTATGAATTCAGTCAAAATCAATTACATGTATAGTATAATTAGGGATATTCATAAACAAGTCAAATTTAATTTTAGTAAGCTAGAACTCGAATTTAAATTCGGGTATTCGTGTCCGATTATGGTTAAATTTTGATAACATTTTTAGACTCAATTAATTATAGAAAATTGAATTAATTTAACTCAAAATTAAATTCAAGTATTTGGACTCAATGGAAATTAGGTTCATCTTGATGGTTATCACTCCCACGTGCCATAAGATATTAATGATGGGATGTTTTTCTTTTTTTTTCCCCCCTTGAAACAGGTTATAGAGTTTTGGAAGTGATCAGCTGTTGTAATGTCTATGGATTGCTAAAACCCTTCACTATAACAAGGAGAGGAATTTCTCTGGTGTCATGCATCTTCGGATCAGTTTTGTAGAGACACCTGCAATATGGAAAGTTCCAATGTCTCAAATTTCTTTGTCCTCTTAACCTAATCTGCAACTCAATTCTACGTTATGACATGAGATTTATAAATGCACATGGCCAAGGCCAGGCTAGAGCGAACTTGAACTTCGAACCAATGCAAGTAAAGCTTAGCAATGGGGTTGGAGACATTTCATCACCTTAAAATTTAAATACAGAGAAAATAGTGCTTAATGGTTCAAGCATGACATTGCCTTTCGGCAAAAACTACAAACCAAGAGTTCATGCTTTCTTTTTTCCTCTTCTTTCTCTTGTTTGAAGAATTATAATTTTGTTCTTCAAAATAGTACAAGTGCATCTCCTCATATTCATAAATGTACTTTTCTTTTTTTTATTCTACTCCTGCAAACCTGCAGTGTAACTGACACCTGTTGCTGGCAGCCACAGGTTTCCTTCAATGAATTGAGCCACCGTGAAATTACTAGCCTCAGCAGTAGTGTTCAGGATATGAAAACCAGGCCACTTGACCCTGTTTTTTAACACAGCCCCTGGTCCGTAATTTGAGTACTCGGCAAAGTATAAAGTATCCAGATATAGATTCCCATTCCATTCAAGCCACCCCTCTGGGTTTATGGCATCACTCATATAACTTTCCATGAAAACAGATCTTGAGTAATTTTTCCAGGGTCTACCCAGATAAGTATAGGTGGAGTTCAAATAGGGCAACAGGTCTGTATCTGCTGAAATGTTGCAGAACTGAATGGAGTATCCTGTTGGCTGGTAAGGGTCCTTGCGACCTTGTGCCGTTATGGTGTTCTTTTGGTTAGGTAGGCCTTTCTTGGCCAAAATCTGGCAATTTTGGAAAACCACAGTCCCATCACCGAAAATGAAGTCTACGGTTCCACTGACACGGCACTCTCGGTAGAATTGGCGCATGGTGTGAGTGTATAGTGTGTCTTGGTAGCCTTTGAATTCGCATCGGTAGAAAACAGAAAGATCGGAATCACATCGAAGAGCAACCGCCTGGTGTTTTTCCGGTCCTGCAGTGTTTTCGAAGGTTATGTCTTTAGCGATGAATCCCCTGCCTTTAACGGCTGCA
>JAOQMM010000008.1:1578036-1588295 GCA_027563515.1 Erythroxylum platyclados | reverse complement strand
TGCAGGAGACCTTAACCTTATATATATAGCTTCCATATCGGGCTTCCCCATCACAGGCCCGATACGGACCAGGTCCACACTTATAGGGAACCATTTTCTACCTGAACTTCGACCCATTAATTTAGATCATTTATCGGGCCACTTTATTATCTTTATTCGGATCAAATTACACAACTTAACCGATAATTTATTTAAAAACCGAAAATGCAATTAAATGTTGTCCAGCTTTATGAGAAAAGACAAAATTGTCTTTAGAGGACAAAAATGTCCAACAATAAAAGTTAGAGAAGGCATGGAGGCAACATTTTGGAGTTTGTGGTTGTAAGTGGTGTGACTTCAACGATGGCAAAAAGCAGACATTGATGGCGTGAGAGGTAAAGAGAAGCGGACATGTCGAAGATGGCTTGAAAAGCGATTGACGTTTCCTTATCCCCGCTTCAATTTGCCCAGCGGGTGACGGTGAGGAGAGGCAGTGGCAAATGCGTGGAGGTGACAACTCGTGGGGGTGGCAGCGACAGATGGAAAAGCTAGTGGCTAGTTGTGTTGCTAAGTTTTCTTTATATTTAAGAAACGTAAGACATATTTTTTGGATAATTATTACGTTTTTTAATACATTTATACTTAAAGATTGATGAGTGGTAGGGTCAGTCACATTAGTTTGGTAGTAAAAAAACAAAATAGAGAAATTTTGTGACCTTTTTGTGCATTATACAAATACAAACTGAGAATATGAGAGAGGGAAATACCGAATAAGAGGTGGAATTGAGCTTGGTGAGAAGTGTTGCTTGAGTGAAGTTGCAGATGTTAAAAGGCTCTTTGGTTCTGGAAAATGTAGAGGTTGTAGTCATACTGGTGTCGAAAGACGAAAAGAATATGATAAGAAATAGACAAAGAAAAGGAATGTTAGTTGTTATCTAAACAAAGTTAGTAAATCATTAGACGGTGGAGCATAAGGACTTACTGATGCAGTCTCCCACGTGAGCAATGGGTTTTTCTACTCTGAAACACTATCCACTTGTTGGGTACGACCCTTTTAATCTTATCTCCTTTATCCTTCATTGACTCTGGTGGGTTTTTTTTTCTTTACATGATTTTCTAGCCGCTATCCCATACTCTCTACTAGGATTTTCTTTTACACCTTTATTTTTATTTTATTATTTACATGCACTTGTATGCAATCTAGCATTTAATATGGTTATCTCATGTACATTTGGAACCATATTTAGCATTTAATACTTTGTAGAAATTGCTGTAATTGATGTCACTTATATGTGATTATATTCAGTGATGGAAGGTTTGAACAATATGAACGATTCCAATGATTGTGTGGAAATAAATGAAAAAGATGGGGTATAAAATAATATCATAGAGATGTGTTTAATCTCCTTGATGGTTTAAGGGGTATAGAATGATACCATAGAGATATATTTAATCTCCTTTATGGTTGAAAAAGTGAAGAAGGAAAATCGAGTGACTACTACCTTTTTCAAATTTGGTTGGAAGAATATTAAGGCAGGACTGCAAGCAAAATTCAATAAGGAGTATACTGATATTCAATTGAAAAATAAACATAAAAGATTAGGGGCTATATTGAAAATTTTCAAGAACTTACTAAAAAAAAAACAGGAATCGGTTACAATTCCTTCACTGGTGAAGTTAATGCGATAAATGAATGTTGGGAAAATATATTTAAGGTTAAATATGTCTTTGTTTTATTATATATCATATCATATAATATTTATTCTCATATTCCTTTTTCATCATTATAGGTAAATAAAATGGCTTACAAATTTAAGAAAAAAGTATGTAAGTAATTTTCAAAGTTGTATCATGTTTTTGGAGATACTACTACTATAACTAGTGTGCATGCACATCCATCAACTAAATCTTCATTAAATAGTACAGAAGAGGAATATAGAAATGATGTTGATGAATGTTACTCGTATAATGAAAAAAAAGATCAAGATATAAGTTCTTCATCTAAGAGAAAGAAATCTCCTAAGAATAAGAAAGCAAAGAAGACGCATTCGAGCATTGTAGAAAAGGTCTTGCTTATACTTGGTGAACAATCAAAAAGGAAGAATGATTTACTTGAGAAAAAACTGAGTAAAACATCATCCACTGTAGAGAGTAGATCTCAAGAGTCTAACATGGTGATGGAATGTTTGAATTCCTTAGATGAATTGGGTGTTGACAATGTGCAATATGAAAAATTCGTAAAGACTTTACATGGTTCTTCACTTTATAGGGATATTTTTATGGCAGATACACGAAAGCGGGATTGGATTATGTCGCTTTAGTTATATTTTCATGTTATTGCATATCAAATTTTTATTAATTTGACACTTTTATATTAAGCATTATTCCATAGTTTCAACATTTTAAGTTTGTGTTTTGTATGAATGTTTGACTTAATGTTAAGTCTATATTTTGTATAAAAATCTTGTCTATATTTGATTAAATCTTTTGATTGAATGTTTTATTAATTATTTAATGTTGGCATTGTAGATACATGGATTTCTTATCAGATTCTGATGATAAATAGAAGAAGGTAATCATTATTTCTCCAACTGGGGAAAGAATGAATATTTTCATTTACAAAAACAATCATTCTGCTATACCAGGTCATGATTGGATATTAGAACTTTTGAATGGGAATCTTATAAGGATTTATGAGCAAGATAATTTTCTTAAGCTTATTTGATGAATTGAAGAGTTTAGGAGACTTAAAGGCAACGTCATTTTACTGTAGACGAACAAGTAACAATTTTCTTGATGATTATATGGCATAGTGAGACAACTAGAGTCAATGTAGAATGCTTTCAACATTCAACTTGGACAATTTCAAAGTACTTTCATAAAGTCTTATATGTAGTTAATAATCTTACAAAAAAAATCATTATTCCACCATCTTTTACTAATACACCTTCTAAGATTCAACATAATTCAAAATTCTTTCCATACTTTTAGGTACATTCATATATTTAATTACTGTTTTAATTATGTACCTATGATTAACAATTATTTTAATATATATTTTAATTTTTAGTATTATATAGGAGCAATAGATGGTACACATTGATGCATATGTTCCAACCGATGCACTAATACCATACAGGGGTAAAAGAATCAATCAAACCCAAAATATTATATGTTGTTGCTTATTTGACATGTGCTTTACATATATAATGGCTGGATGAGAATGTACTGCAAATGACTCTTGAGCTCTTTTAGAAACTGTGACAAATCCAACAAATCAATTTCCTATGCCTTCATAAGGTATTATATTATTTTAAATAAATATAGTAATTATAATTCATTTTTAATATCTTTTTGTTCATATTATGTCCTTTATATGTTAGGAAAGTTCTATTTGGTTGATTCAGGTTACACTAATATGCCTAGATTTCTTTTACCATACTAAGGTGAAAGATATAATTTGCGAGATTATAGAGGAAAAGGAGACCTCAAGGCCTATATGAATTGTTTAACTACAGACATTCTTCATTAAGAAATATTATTGAAAGATGTTTTGGTGTTCTAAAAGTAAGATTTCCAAACAGATTTTTGTTTTCAGTTTTTATATTACAAATCTCAACTAAACAGATTTTTATTTTTTAGTAAAAAAGAAGAAAATAAAAACAAAAAATCACATCAAAAAACAGAAGTGGAACCAAACGACCCCCAAACAAACGGGTTTGTTTACCAAATTTGAAAACAAAAACAGAAAATTTAAAGCATAAATAAAAACAAACATGTCCTAAAATTATAATTATATAAATTTATATTAAATTTAAAACAAAATTAAAAATTACACTAGAATCAAATCAAAGAGGCCCGAGTATTCTTTTCTATACAAAAGGCTAAAAGGGTTGTTCTTTACTGATGGGTCTGGCTCAAGCAAAGGGTCCAAATCTCCAATGGAAGTCCAACAGCAGTAATCTATACATGCACAAGGAGACTCTAACCTCTCTACCACGCTAGTTGTTTGTATATCGGAAATAAGTCTTGGAACTGGAATTCCAAAGCTTGTCTGTTGCTATTAGTCCATTTCCAATTTCTTAAGACAACGCTCGTGCTTTGCTCGGATCGGAATGGCTCCAGCGGCAGAAGATGATGAGATCATGAAAGATGAGAAAAACCCTCGTCCTCTCGACGAAGACGACATTGCCCTTCTTAAAACCTATGTATGTTCACTGCCAGTCTTGTCAATTTTTACTTTTTTCTCCTCCATTGAATTTGGAATTGGGGATTTTTTTTCCAGGGTTTAGGGCCCTATTCGAACAGTATCAAAAAGGAAGAGAAGGAGATAAAGGAATTGGCTAAGAAGATCAATGACCTTTGTGGTATGTTTAATTCCATTGTTTATGTTTTGTGTTGGGGTTTTTGGCTTGCGATTTGGTTACTTGCACTGTTGGATATGCTACATGGTTGGTTCTGGTAGAAAGATGATAACTTGGAAGTTTCCTTTCGGTAGACTTCTATTTTATTTTGGGCTGATCTTTTTTGGTCCCCTGAAAATTGAATCTTTATTGCTGTGTAGGCATCAAGGAGTCTGACACTGGTTTAGCTGCACCAAGTCAGTGGGATCTTGTTTCAGATAAGCAAATGATGCAGGAAGAGCAACCACTCCAAGTAGGAACGTTAACTTGTATTGTATGTTTGTGTTCTATGGTTCAACAGATGATTAAAGGTCAACCTTGTTATTATCTGCCATAGGTTGCAAGGTGCACAAAGATTATTAACCCAAACACTGAGGACGCCAAGTATGTCATAAATGTCAAGCAAATAGCCAAGGCATGTATCTTCGTACTGCTATTGAAAGTTATTCTGATTTTCTAACAGTTTTGCTTTCCGTGGGTCAACATAGAAAGTTATACATACATGAAAAGCATGTTATAGTTTGACATTGTACCGGAGTTCTTTACTTGTGATTGTTCAATCAAGATTTCTCGCACATGGAACTTCAAACTCTTTGACTTTGTGACTACTTGACCAATTGAAGCACCATTTGAGGTTTATTTTTGTGTCATGGTTGTAGTTTGTTGTTGGACTTGGTGATAAGGTCTCCCCTACAGACATAGAAGAAGGCATGCGTGTTGGGTGAGTTCAAATCTTTAACCTTCTCTTTTTTAGTGTGGTTTTTTGTGTGTGGATACATAATGACATTTTCACTTTCCTTGCAGGGTTGATCGCAATAAGTATCAAATTCAAATTCCATTACCTCCAAAAATTGATCCAAGTGTTACAATGATGACGGTGGAAGAGAAACCAGATGTAACATACAATGATGTTGGTGGATGTAAAGAGCAGATAGAAAAGATGAGAGAAGTGAGTGTAAAAAAAAGAAGAAATTGTTACTTATTGTATTATCTATTAATGTGCTGAAACTGTTTGTCCACTATGCTTCATTCATGCTTTTGCTTCTTTTTTTTTTTTTTTCCTTTTCTATTCCTAGGTTGTTGAACTTCCCATGCTTCATCCAGAGAAATTTGTTAAGCTTGGAATTGACCCTCCTAAAGGAGTATTATGCTATGGTCCTCCTGGAACTGGCAAAACTCTCTTAGCCAGAGCTGTGGCAAACAGAACTGACGCATGTTTCATACGTGTTATTGGGAGTGAACTTGTTCAGAAATATGTTGGTGAAGGGGCCCGAATGGTTAGGGAGCTATTCCAGGTCAAACATTGACTCTTAACTTTGTGAATCTATTAACAAAATTGGGTTCTTCTCATACTTAATGCTATTTGGTTTGCTATAGATGGCACGATCAAAGAAGGCTTGTATTGTCTTTTTTGATGAAGTTGATGCAATAGGTGGTGCACGTTTTGATGATGGTGTGGGTGGAGATAATGAGGTTCAACGGACAATGCTTGAAATTGTCAATCAGCTGGATGGTTTTGATGCTCGAGGGAACATCAAAGTCTTAATGGCTACAAACAGGTAAACTTTTGTGTCTAATTGTGACATATGAATCCGTATGGTTCATCTAATCCATACAAGAACATGTTAAATCAGTTTGAGGTTGTTGTTAGATATATTTCTGGCACTTTCCCATTTTTTAAGGAGGGGTTTCAATGTCCTGGTGTGTTCTAGGTTTTGCTGCTTGCTTATATCCCTACCATCTTATTGTGTCATTTGTTTTTGACTGTCACCTTACTAGGTTCTGTTTTATACAGACCCGATACGTTAGATCCAGCACTGTTACGTCCTGGAAGACTAGATCGAAAGGTTGAGTTTGGGCTACCCGACTTGGAGAGCAGGACACAGATTTTCAAGATTCATACACGAACTATGAATTGTGAAAGAGATATTCGTTTTGAGCTCCTTGCACGCCTTTGTCCAAATTCCACAGGTATGCATTCTACTGTGTGAAAGAGAACTAGAAAGTTGCTTCTATAACCTACTCTTCAAGGAAGTGAAACCAGTGCCGGTGCCTTGAAGATCACAAAATCAGTGGACCAGTAAAGTACTACTTTGTCTCTGTCTGTGCTGTAAGATATTGAAAATTATACTGCATAAGAAAAGAATGTTAGGCATGGACATGGGAGTGTTATTTTACAATTTTGTTAGGATTCGCATTAGAATTCAGACCAGAAATTTAGTCATTAATTGTGGAGAAATTTTCTGGGTTTCTGCTGCTTCATTAGAATCCTGCGTTGCCATGCAGGAGCTGACATTAGAAGCGTGTGCACTGAGGCCGGGATGTATGCCATTAGAGCTCGCAGGAAGACAGTGACCGAGAAAGACTTTCTTGATGCCGTAAACAAAGTTATCAAGGGTTACCAGAAGTTCAGTGCAACTCCCAAATACATGGTCTACAATTGAGGAGATTCACACACCTAGAGCTTGCTGATCTATTTTATGTTAGCATTATGCTTTTATTAATTCTCAATCATCTCTTCCGGGCTCGTCGCCTATCACCTCCCAATTTTCATTCCCTACTGGATTGAAGAACTTTGTATGTCACGTTTGTCTTATTTTTTGATGGCACAATTTGGTAAATTATCTAGCTTCTGTTTTGACATTTTCAGTGTAAAATTTAAAATGTCGAAGTTGCTGATACCAATGATTCCAAAGTACTTAAGCAGGTCCAGAAAACCGTTCAGGTAGCCGAGTAGGACTTGTGTATTCGAGCCCTGGACTGATTGGCATCTAACATGCTAAAGTTTGGAGCTTTGGACTTGCAATAACTACATTCAATCGTCACTTTAACTTCTGAGGAAGCATGTGTGTCGGCGCAGACAAAAACAGAACCAAGAACAGAAGAAATTACTGTGGCACAATCCCGTTGTTCAACAAAAAACAAAGTATAAAAAGCTATGTAAAATGAAAGAAAAAGAGTTCAGGCGATAAGCTGAAGGCTCATGTTAGGGAATGAATCAACAAATTTATAATCTGTATGTGATGACTCGACCACGAGAAATTACATTCTTTGAACTACTAGGACGTGTCTCATGTTTTCTCAAATCAATCATGATTTCGAACCAGTACGTACCTTTTGAAGGATTAAGAGTTGTGAGGACTGATAAATTAGAGACGAACATGAAACTTTCCTTTGATCCACAGTCTGATAATATATATTAAAAGCAAAGCAATTATTGCCTCTCTCTAGCATCTCAGTGAACCACGCTTGTTTTGTCTGCATAAGTAGGAGTGTAGTCAATGCTGTTATCAAATTTGATGTTAAACCAGTGCAGCCGCTACTAAAGGTGTCTCCTTTCCCATATCCAACTGTTATTTGATGCTTCCTTCATAGTTGAAAACACCCTAGTGCCTCTCAAAGTTCCCAGGTAGTATGCTCTTGTGATCCTCATAAATATGTAAACATCAGGTGCTGTTCTACGTTTAGGTGTGCCTTGGCGTTGAAGGATACGACAGACTAAGCCTTGGTTGAACCTGCGAGTATATTCTGCATTTGCATTTCGATCGCCGTCAATTGGCCTACCGACCTCGCCAACGATGACAGCGCTTGATGAAAAACCATTCTTCTCAAGAGCTGAGATGAGGGTGTAAGATACAGATCCATCAAATATATTAGATCGAAAGTTGCCTCCAGCGTGTAGGCCACTGTCACTGGTATACATCAGCATTTATAGGTATGATAGAAGCCTTCACTTTCTTGCCTAAGCCAGCTATTATTAACGCTGCTTGAACATTCTGTTGCAGGGAGTTTTTGTGTGGAGGTATGTGTCCTTGTAGGTCTCAAGGAATGGCTCATTTCAGCGATTAGCTTAAGTTTATGTTGAACAGTTAAATGTAGTAAAGCACTAAAACAGAAGAGACCAAAAGCATTTGAACTTATATCTGTGTGATATTTGGATACGTAGTTAAAAACATTCTGTTGCATCCAATTCAAAGCTTTCCGGACACTGCAAGTCATTTGGTATTCCTACCATAACTTGTATACCAGATTTTCCAAGAGCCTTTAGTACACCAGCATCAGCTTGGAAGAGTTCCACCTTATCAAAGCCATTATCTTTCGGCAGCTGAACCGCAATGTCAGGTGGTAAAGGGTCTGTTGATTGAATACCCCAGTTTTTTGCCAGATCCAACACTGTTTTCACCGGACCTTGATCGCCTATTAAGCATATCAGTAAAAACCATAACATGCAGCGATGACCCATCTTCTTTTTCCCAACAACTTTTGGGCTTTTTGGTATCTGAATTCTCAAACTAATGTCGTACACACGAAGAAGTGTGAAGCTCAAAAAGGTGGAGAAATATTTGTCCTTGTATAGAAGGAAAGGGGAAGGAATTACATGAAGATTCAACAAGTAAAACTCCAAAGAGAAATCTATTTGGATCACTATAAACTCTTACTCTTGTTTAATAAAATTGGAAGTTTGAGAATATGTCATATCTAGAAAAAAATTTGAGTGTTTCAAGTAGCAGATGATGATGGTGATGATGTGTTGATATTTTATTTCATGGACAGAAAAAACCCACCTTGAAGGAATGCTCCTTTTCCAAATAGAAACTTTGTTTGGTCCAACTCATAAAAGTTTTCAGGAAAGGCTTTGATTTATATTATTCTAGATTGCTTTCTGTTGTTAGCTTCAGTGGTCCTACAGAGAATTATCATTTGCCTGAAGATGATTTGTCCACGTGAAAAAGAAACTACGAACGCCATCTTCTTCAAGCTGATATGTAACTTGTTGCCAAGGCAAGTCTTAGACAACAAACCTGGACAATGAGATTGTCCTGTTTATCAGTTTCAGAAAAATCCTGATGGAGATTACCACAGATAGTGAAAGCATCTTCATTTGTCTCATGCTTTCGTTACTTTTACAAGAAACGCCCCACAAAGTGGGCTTTGGTTAAAAAGATACACAACATAAGAGTGAGTGTGAGTGAGTGACGCAGATGACTTTATTTCACTGTCGGCGAGTGAACAATAACAGTTAGACACTTGTGCTTGTGTCGCTAATGCCACTTAGGAGTTAGGACTAGGACAGGTACTTCAAACCCAACATGACACAAACAAAGGTCCAAATCCAACTATCTCTGTGTATCTCTGTCTATCCATTGGGGTCCATGGTCAGATTTTAGTAAATGGCTAAATGCTGTGAAAGATTCGACTTTTCTTTCTTTTTATTGGTGGGTTCTTTTCTTTCTCGTTAGTCTTTTAGTACATGTAGTGTTGACGTTAACATCAGGGCAGTTCATAGTTGTTTAACTAAGCGTTGCTACATTTGTTAGAAAGAAGATAGAAACTTTATATAAGTCTCCATAATCCATATTTTTGACCAATAGAGTAGAGCATAACCCCGGCATTTTCGGGACTTGGGCTTCATCTATTTTCGTTAATCAAGAGCAAATTGCTTCTGCTCATACCTGAAGCGGGTCGGTTCTGTAGAGTGATTGTTTGCTTCTTTTGTACTATTTGGTGTTTAAGTGTATTGGATTTGAAAAGGACCCATTTGGGAGTTTTTTGTGGTTGAAAGTTGAAAATGCTTTGTCTGAAAGCAGAAGTCTTAGATGAGCACTACCCTAATCACAACAGTGATAATGTTATTAATGACGGCGACGGAGCTACCGACGGCGGCGGTTTTGTTCTCCCTATGAATCTGTAAGAAGAGGATCACTTGAATCATTTAGTTTCGTACTTGTTTGTGCATTAGTTTGTTGGCTGTGATGGTTTACCTTTGTGTGACCTTGTAGGGCAAGTTCATTTCACAAGCAAGGCCTTGTGTAGACTAAAACAATTGTCACAAGCATGGTTTGGGAGATTTGTAGAAGTAATTATAGCTATGGGGTA
>JAOQMM010000008.1:1554629-1574685 GCA_027563515.1 Erythroxylum platyclados | reverse complement strand
CCCATCATTCACATTGGCCATAAGATTAACTTAAGAAATAACAACTATAATTAGTAATCGAGCTGGTCGATCTGTTTCTTCTTGGGGTGGATCTCCCTCTTCTCCGGTCTATGATTTTGAGGTTCGTATTCTGCATTTCCTTCCACTTCCCAATTTTTCTGAGCATGTAAAATTATTTTGGGAATTTTAAGGGTATGAAGACAAGTACTTCGTTACACTTCTTTTGGCTTGCCATATTTCGAAAAGCACCATCGAAGCACCTTTTGTGTGTACATCTCAGTGGGCTGTTTTTCCCCATTCCCCCTCCCGTTCTTTTCCCTGAAATGCTAAAATAAGGATTCTGCTGTTCATTTGAAGTGTGTTATATTCTAATATCATCTTTTCAGCGAGATTGTAAGGAAAAAAGAATTGGACCAGTGAAAGGCAGCAACGTCTCTCGTTACAAATACCAGCTTGAGCAAGATGTAAGTGGTTTTGGTGCCTCTACTTCTTATGTTTGTCTTTGCTCTGATGGGCCTGTGAAACTGTTTCATTATTTTCTGGTCCGGTCAGGTCAAAAGATTGCAGAAACAGTTACAAGATGAGATTCACTTGCGCCTAGCTTTAAAGAATGCTATACAACACTCTGATTCGTCCTTCTCTAGTTCACCTTGTCAGCTTCCTGATGAGGTCAATATCCCTGTGCTTGTTTTCCACTACTGATAATGTTTTTGTTCCCTAAACTTATTTGTCTTTCTTGTGCTATATCTTTCCTTTTCTTCTCCATCTTTTTAATAAGGCTAGCAGGCGCAGGAGCTTTTGGACAGTGTAGCCATTTTGGAGATCACTGTATCAAAACTTGAACAAGAATCAACTGCATTGCAATACCAGCTTAGTCAGGAGAGAAATGAGCGTCGACTCACTGAGTATAGATTAAAAAATCAGCCTCATCTGCCATCACCCATGCATGATAAATCTCAGGCTTCCTTAAAAGATTATGTAATAACTTGTTCTATAATGCTTTTAAATTTTATGTTTTTGAGGTATAAATGTAAACTGACATGTTGGTCTGTATATTCATGCTGTATCTTTTAACATTTCATTTGATACTTGTTTTCTGACATCTTAGAAACCAAAAGAAAGGGAGAAAATGACGAATTTAATGGCCTAACATCTGTTTGCAGCTCACTGTATGTCGCAATGGAGATGCATTGGAGGGAAAGGTAGCAGATAATCCTACACAGCAATTAACTAAAGAGTTTAATGAGGACCACATTGGGAGATTTCACCCTAATCGGTTGTCAGAAGAAATGGTCTTGTGCATGAGAAATATTTTCATCTTCTTATCGGATTCTTCCAAGCTTTCTTCTTCAGAATGCATGACTTCATCTTCACCTAAGGGTCACCTCTCTTATTCTTCATTGGCATCCTTCTCTGACTCACCAACTGTGACTTATGCACTTAAGAATTCTTCAATAAACATTTTAGATTCTGAAGTCTCTGGAAGCTATTGCAAGTCTGACCCGTATAAAGTACCAGGCAAGCTAGATTGGATAGAGAGTATTGGTATCTACAGTACAGCAGTTGAGGTCTCATGGATGACTGTTGGGAAGAAACAAATGGATTATGCTTCAGGAGCTCTCCAAAAATTTAGGTTTACCCCTATTTATACAATCAATCATTTGACAACACCCACTGATCCAATAAGTCTGTTGCACAGGAATTTCTTGGATTCCTTCTCCTAATAGGCTGAATCTGCACAAGCTCATGTTTCTGCTTAAGCTTCATGTATCTGAAGCCTCTCTGCATCTATTTAGTTGGAAATGACAAGTTAACTTTTTAATGCATAGCACTCAATCTACATCCCTTCCGGTTCTGAAAGTTAGCTTGAATCATTCAAAAGCTCACACTCCCAATTTGATAACTTGTCTCTTTGTGCTGTACAGGTTACTTGTTGAGCAGTTGGCGAAAGTTAATCCTTCTTACCTGAGTTGCCATCAAAAGCTAGCATTTTGGATCAACGTGTATAATGCTCTGATTATGCATGTAATTCTCATTCTACTTTGTCATCCTTTTTGAACTTTTCGTAGTCTTATTCCAAAACTACACAGGTTTCTTTTTTTCCATAATTTTTATCCTTCCTGTTTCAGTTTCATGTGTTTACTCACTTAAGTTACTGAAACCCTGCATCCTTCCAACAGTTGCAGTCTCTTTTACGTTCTTTCCTATCCAAATGGGTTGATCTGTGCTTTTCAATTTTCATATCTGTACTTGTCCTACTTTTTGTTTTTCTGTTCTAATTGCTTGAGCTCGTTTCCTTTTTGCTTCCTTAGGCGTTCCTGGCATACGGTGTTCCAGGAAGTGATATGAAACTATTTTCCTTAATGCAGAAGGTTTGGTTTGCTGGACCCTTTTTCCTTTCCTCTTCTTTATTGTTGTCTTGAAATCAATGTGAACATAATGGCGCACTTTCTTGCAGGCTGCTTACAATGTCGGAGGGCACTCCTTCAGTGCTGCTGACATTGAATACATAATTTTGAAGATGAAACCTCCAGTCTATCGGCCTCAAATTGTACGTTACATATTTCCCTATCTAATCCTCAAGAAGATGGAGCATCAATGTTTTAGGAAATGTGTTCATCCTAATTAATCTATTTTCACCTGTTTGGATGCTCTTAAATAATTGATTCAAATATGACCATGATGCTTACCTTTTATGTTGTTCAAGGTTTTCGTATATAGGGTTTAAGTTATTGCATGTAAGCATGTGTCTCAACATTCCCAATTTCCTGATATTCCTTCAATGTACAAATGATATATTCTCTTTTCCTATGCAATGTTTCAAGCATTCGTATTTGACGTTATCATGACACTTGTTCCTTTCATCCCAGGCCTTGGTTCTCACGCTTCAGAAATTCAAAGTAACTGAGGAGCAGAAGAAGTTTGCTATTGATCAACCTGAACCCCTCTTGGCTTTTGCTCTAAGTTGTGGGATGCATTCTTCACCTGCAGTAAGTAGTTATTGGCTCGGCATCCCTCGTAATCGAATATAACCGTCTATGTACACATAACCTATCACTGCTAGGAACGACGACAGTTAGATGTCCTTAGGAAGCATCCACTCTTTGTTTGTAGTTTTTCCAGCGGATTTCACTTAGTGAGAGTTTACGGCAAGTGCAATGATTATGAGAGTAAACCTTTAGCCGCAATCACCAGCATTCTATTGCAGAGAACAGTTGATGAGTATTTCTTTCTAGCGACTCGACAAAACAGTATTTGACAAGGTTACGCTTTATCTGTACATGTCTAAACCATACTTATTGTCCCCATACTTCTCTTTTCTCAGGTGCGGATATTCAGACCCGAAAATGTACATGAATTGCTTCAGAATTCACTGAGGGACTACATACAAGCATCTGTAGGCATAAACGACAGGAACAAACTGTTGGTACCAAAATTACTGTATTGTTTTGCCAAAGGAATTGTGGATGACGCTGGCCTTCCTGACTGGATATGCCAATTCCTCACTCCAAAACAAGCTGCCTTCGTAAGAGACTGTTCCTCAAAGCATAAATGGAGGCTGCTTGGAAACCGAAGCTTCTCCGTCCTACCTTTCGATTCAAGGTTCCGGTTTCTTTTCCTGTCATGATAAATTAGACTGATCTAGGATTCCAAATACTTGCAGAAAGTAATGTGGTATCTGGAAGTAATTTGAAAATGAAGACTCTTCATAGAAAAACCGGGGATGTCTGCTGATCGTGTGCTTTTGCACCTTTTGATGGCCTTGTGCCTACAGATGCTGGTATCAACTGTAAGGTGACGAGAACTAATTTGTAGATTGTAATATATACCCATTTATAGGTCCTTTTGTCCGATGTAGATTTCATAATGAGCTGCATTTTTGGTGCTTTGAATTGCAAGTCATAACAGCAACATATACAAACTTGAGAAGAGAAGAACGATAAAAATGTACTTCTAAGTTGAAAAATACGCACAACTTCCCCAGGTATTTAAAGGATGCTGTAATGCTTAAACACCTTGACAAACCTTGGCAGTAAGTGTAAACGTTCAATGACTTAATTAAGAAAAAGAATTACAGGCATGATTTACATTGTCATTAATACGAGTAACAAAGCTCCCTGAAATGAGCACGAGCAACTAACAATTCTTCTTTCTTGAGCTTCATAAAATAATTTGTGCCAAAAATATCAGTGAAGACTAGTATAGAAACAAGGTCAACCTATATCAGTATATCTCTCTACATTTGGCTCTCAAAAATTGGTCACTACAATATAAATAAGAAACTCTAAAATAGTGTTCTTTTGAAACACCTTGTAAGTAAAAAGAAACCACGTATGGACGTGCATGATAAGTACTGGGAAAATCGACTTGGAATTTCCATAGTTGCCAAAACTCAATTCCTTCAGCAAGCACCAGGTTATGGTTGAAACGAATCATGGCAGTAATGCTTTTAGCTGCATCCGGAAAAGATCACCAAGCGCACCTCGAACATCCATCTGAGGAAGTTGGTTACATAATTAGTGTGAAAGTAGCGTAATGTTAACAGTAACAGTAATCGTACTTTCCAAAAAAAAAAGGGAAGGACTAAAAGTAATGAAGTAGTTGTCTAGGTTAGCATTTCTGCGACAACAAGGGCAGGCAGAGACTGCCATCTCAAAACTTTATGAAAATAATATACAGATAATTATTCATAAAGGAATTACTTAGCATGATCTGTAAAGGAGCAACGTGTAGTCATAAGCACGGATACCTGATCGCAGCAAATAAGTTTTGTAAGCAGAGGATAGAACTCTCTAAGGTGCCTTCTGAATATCTGATTGTTCATGAAGCACATGCCTTTAAGCACCTGAAAGATTTAAAAGTTGAGATATTTTCCACCTATAAATTGAGAATCTTAAAACTGAATTAAGGTAAGGAATCAAGTGAATAAGTTATTGGTTAAACAGAAAGCATAGTTTGACAAAGTCGAGGCACAGACATCCACACAAAAAAATATGAATGATATAACATAAATATGAAAAGAAGTCTTCACGGAATGCACTAGAATGAAAAGAAAGCTTGCAGGCTTCGGCTTATGGAAAGATCATATATGTGAATGGTAATGCAATTTTATAAAGGAACAAAATACTTGCGAGATAGTTTAGGAGATGCAATTGCTTAGTCAACAAAGAAATTTAGAAAGAGGCTGAAATAAGTCCTTTCAGCCAAAAGGCACAAGATGAGGCAAATCTTTCAACAGTGCACAGAAGAGACTACAGTCCATAAAGTATAAAAGAGGGGAAAGCATACCCTAACAATGACTGGGGACCGTAACTCCAGAACTCGATGGATATCAATGTTAGTGGAATCCCCCACAGTGAACTGGAGATCAGATGTTTCCCTCAGCACCTGCTCACAAAAAGAAATCAACTTCTTTTCTGCTACTCCTTCAAGTTTCTCTTCTTCACTAGATCGGTCAGCAGTCAAACCCTCTTGGACTGGACTATCTACATCCTCAGAAACACTAGATCCCAGTTGTTTCTCCTTTTTGTCAAGAGAATCATTAGTTGTTTTCTGCAATACATCCAGATATATGCTTGTTCCTGCTAACTCTTGACGAAGAAGGTTCAGAGGTGGCCTGTCAATAGATGAACTAATTTTCTTAATACAGGGGCAAAATTAAAAGATAGTATCATAAATGAGTCAAAAGGTATTCTTTCTCACCTTTCAACAGGAATATGGTGCATACGGATTCTTAGGTTTGAATATGAATTATATGAAGCAGCAAACTCCAACATTGACAGTAGAACATCCATAATGGCAATCTTTTGGGATGCTTTCAATTTCATCCAGTACTTCTTCTGCAAATTTTGGAAGACTTATGATAAGAAGAGATTTTTTTTCCTTTCCTTTAATAAAATCCAAAGATGCATTAGCAGACCCCGCTAAGTGATCTAAATGAATAGTGGACCTTTTCAAACAAAATGGTAGGCCTTAAGGAATAACTTGCATTGGAAGAAATACAAGGTTCAGCTTGTGATCAAGAAAAAGTAGACTAAGCAAACAATACATGCATTTAATTTAATTGATACCTGAATGCTATCAATGGCACCAAAAAGTAGTAATTGAGTGACGCATTTACCCCGAACAGCCACCATAATCGGATTTTCCTCTTCTTCTTTGGTGTCAGGCTCCACAGTATCAGGAATCTACAAGGGCATGTAACAATGAAAAATGTTATATGAGGCATGTATGCCACATGCATCAGATATAGAGCATATTAAGTTTATAAGGTAAGGGACATACATCCTTTCCATATCCTTCTATTGCAGTAATATATTATAATTTTTCCAGGTTAGTTGACAAAAGAGTACAAAGAAGGAATAAAATGTGCTTGGATGCCTTCAAAAGCTGCTAAGAATGTTGAATCCGGAAGTTCTAGTAGTTTCAAATTAAATACAGTTATTCTTAAGCATGGAAGTTATTAGCAATTCTTATGGCACTTAAATAAAAAAAAGGAATTTCAACATTTATCTTAGAAAGCAGATCGTGGATGCAAGGAAAAATTGGTCATACCCCATAAAGATATGAAACTTGTACTTGAATTAAAAAGGCCTTATCTTTGGGCACATGAAACCATGACTTGTATCAGCATTAATTACATGAATAAAATATAGGCAATATAGGGGATTGAACTTTACTGGAAAATCCTACAACCTATATGAAATACAATAAGCTATTTTTTTGGTCTAAAATCAGATTCTCAGTCCTCAATGATGGAGTGCTCTCCATTTGCTTTCCAGTAACTGCAATTGGTTTATGATGACAAGTGAATATGACTAGAATTGGACTCATGGGCCAGAATTAGTTCCCTAAAAAGGCTTACGAGACTACCACTAAAAAAAGCTAATTTCATACACAATTGAGCAAAAATAAATAGGGAGAAATAAATGCATTCAGTGTCTGGTAAGAGAAGCAACTTGCTCCAACAACAAAGGATATGCATTGAAAACAACTACTATCTTGTTGAGAAACTAAAGTTTCAAAAATCATATACCTTAACTGGAGAAGATGGTACTGAAGCATCAGAAGGACGATTCTTAGATTTTGCGGTAAAAGTTCTGATAAATAAATTGTCCATAATCTTTTGACCAAATGTTTGACTCCTCTGGAGGCCTGCGGCTTCAGCAGTCTTTTGAGTTTGTCCTGATGGTGATGGAAGACCTGCAAGAATATGGAATTTAACTTTTAACAGCTGCCACAAATCAGGGACCCTAGGCTACTATTGAGCATAGTGTTTATTAACGTTTTCTTGGTTGCAATTCAGTAATATTAACTCATAGAATTTGCATGTTCTTATGCCAACAACTCCTCTATTATGATCCATTTGTTAGATATCCAGCTAACTGCTAAGATTTAGATTCTTTACCACCCTCCCAATGCCAGGACTTTCTAGCTTCACCTAATCCCAATAGCTTCCCTGAGTTTTTGATGCAGGAGCATATGCCAATTTAATCCCCTATCCCTATTTGTTGAAATTTGCTCTTATCCTCCCCAATCAGTTCACTGGCACTCTTTGCCCAATAGTATAGCTTGCAGGCAATCCCAGGTACTAGGTTGCATATCTTTTTTAATCTTTTTTCTATTAGGTAAGTATATCATTACCACAATCATCAAAATAACAAGCTAAACTAACCCTCTGATACATCAGTATTGCTTTGTGACCTCAAGACTTCAGCATGATCTGGAGAGAATGATGCAACAGGATTTCCTCCGGTCCCATGAGCACCAGTACTTGGGGATGCCGGCTGATCATGGACACCAAATTGATGACTACCTTCAACAATTCCTGTGTTGGCATCTGAACCTAGAACTAGCTCTGCAGGGCCTTTTAGGTTCTCGAGATTCAAAGTACTGAGAAGCTCAAGTGGTTGTGTTGTATATGAAGCATCCCTATTTCCCAAAATAACCAATTAGTAGCACAATAGTAACAAAACAGTTAAAAATGCCAATTCCATACAACGGGACATGCACCTTATGCTTTTCAACAATGTATCCCAATCACCCTCGCTAAACTGGTGACCTCCAACATCTATTAGATGTACTAATGCACCCAAAGAGATGGAAACGACAGTCTGATCAGTCTTTTTTGCACAGTCCAATAGCAAACTCAAGAGTGGTGGCAGCATGAAACAGACCTCCTGCACGAGACAAAAAAAAAAAGGAAGCTACGTAAATTTCTCAAAAACCAATCAAAAGCTTGTCATTTCCCGCATTACTCAAAACACATCCTACAACAGAAATTGAGACATCCGAAGACATGAAATCACTTCATTTCAAAAGCATCTATGTGAAATACCAAAATATTAATATTCACAAATACCTTGTAGAAAGTGTTAAATAGGTTGCAGAGCAATTGAAGTGAATGAATACTAGTTTCGCGGAACCATTCATCGTCAGAAGAAACCAGACTCTCTTTTCCAGCATTTCTAACATGGTCAAAAATGGGGAAGAGAACTCGATGGAATATGCTCTCCCAAAATGATGCTGAGAACTTGCTACCTCTCTCATTCAGCAAATCAAACAAAACTTCAAGTGCACAGCTTCGGACCTCAGGCCTTGAATCCAATGTTAGATCAGACAAACCAGCCAACATGGGGAACCAATAATGCTCAGTTACATCAAAGGTTGCATCCACACTCGTATCAATGGGTTTCAAAGCACCACCAGGTATAAGACCCTGAAATGAACAATGATCCAGAAAATTGTGTAAGAGTATAATGCAAATAAGTATAAGATATCATAAAATGAGTTCAAGAGAACCTCTACAATTTTATTAGCAGAATCCCTGAGAATGCTGCTCATATGTAGATACCCAGGGATACACGTATGTGTGTAAATATTTTCACATATACCCATATAAACAAGGAAAAAAAAACACTATCATTCAAAGGGAAACAACCAAGCTTAAGACAGGACAAAGCCCCACTGGCAAAGAAGAAAATATTAACAATACAGATTTGTAAAGATAGCAACAGACCTCAGCAAGACGATCTTCACATATGCGGAGAAGTGCAATAGCCTTCAGACTTATACGGTGAGATGTTTTGTTATTGGCAAATCTAATAAGACAGTTGACGCAGTCCATAAAACAATCTCCAACGACCTGGTCAAAGTGTTCCAAGATAACTGCACATGTACATAGCATTAGGTGTGATAAATATGAAAGGACGTGGAAAACCGAGAGCATTATAAGAAGTGCTGTACCCTGTTCAACATTTTCAAAGGCACTTTCAACAATTGACTCCAATTCATCATCAGCAGCAGCTGTGAAAATCATGAAGACACTACGCCATCCAGACTTTATGCTTGCAACTTTAGATTTTATCATCTGCAACAAGCATCAACCAATTACCTCCCTGATATTGATGTAACAGCTTACTAACAGAGATCTATTTTCCACAATAAAACTATAAAAGTAAATAAATGAAACAAAGTCCAGCAAGACAAATACACATACTTGAACGATGCAGTCAACAATTAAGCTCCTTATGGATTCACTTTGACTATTCCGCATGAGAACAACAAACGGTTTGAGAATATCATTCTGGAAAGTGAAATTGGCAAGTTCAGCGCGTTCCAAGTATTTCATGCCAAGCTGCCTCAGAGAATCAATGGCATACATGGCGATTTTCTCATCATGATGACTACCAGCAGAAATAAAATGATTTGCAAGGACAGACCAAATTCTAGCCCACACCTGAAAGATAAATTAGCAAAAGTCTCAAGCTTTTAGAATTCAATCATTAATCAATAAGACATGGTAGTGATTGTCCCTTCAAACATGCTGCTAGGATTTCCTGCAAATTTAAATTACTCGGCATAATATATGAGTGCCTCAGGGGACAAAGATTGAAATAAGCAGACAATGAAAAGTATACTTTGGTAAAACCTCTAGCCATCCACTGGTCCAAACGCATAAGAATACCACATGTAGGTACAACCACAAATGTGAAAACCTACCTATTGCCTTAGTGCTTTATCCATATCAACAAAAACTGGACATAGTAAAACAGGAATAAGGGGCCTATTATATCAATGTTACTGACTTGACAGTAAAAACTCCTTTGATTTAACCAATTTGAGCCCTCTGAGCTTCAGGATTCATAAGACTAAACACATATGTAAAACTTAACACTTATGCCTAAAGGAGTCCCAATTACAATGCGTAGGGAAATTGAGCTCTGGCCTCAGAATGCTGTAACCACCAAAAAGGAGTTATCTCTGACCTATCTATGCCTTTTCACCTGGTAATCCTTCCTCCTTATTAAATAAGGTGCAAAACCTGAATGAGGCTACTGGATGTAAAAGGGGAAAAAAACCAAGATATTTGGTTGCTCAATAACAGCTATGATAAAGGAATGGTTGCAAAACCTGAATGAAGCTACTGGATGTAAAAGGAAACATTTACCAAAATATTTGGTTGCTCAATAACAGCTATGATAAAGGAAATACCATTCGAATACGAGCCATATTGTAATAGCTGATCTCGACAAGCTTTTGTAAACTGAACACGCGAGCAGGAGTCTGTTTTAATTCTTCTGCTGATACACCACATAGAGCATTAAAGAACTCCACCACAGAATCACTGGCTAATTTCACACTATTGACAAAAACTTGTTCAGCAGGCTTTCCAGCCAACTCTCTAAGGGATTGAAGAACAGCATCCCTGGAAATCTGGTTTGAACCATGCATAACAGTTGCAGCAATAGCAGGAGTTGAAGTGATGAATTCAAGCCGAGATACACATTCCAACACTGCATTCCATGTATCTTGAAGGGAATCAGCTTCTGAGTCACATAGTGTCAGCAGAGTTCGCAATGCTTCAACATTTTTGCTGCGCATTTCCTTCGGAGCATGCAAGAAAGTAAATCTGACAAACGAATATAAAAGTTTAATGACCACAGCTGCCTAGAAGATGAAACCAAGCATCTACTGTGTTCAAAAATAATCAAAGCTAAAACTTAATTGGCCCAATTAGTTGACAAATAAAAAATTAAAAACAAAAGATATGATGAAAATAGAAAAGGAATTAATAGACAGACCAAGCAACAAGAAGGGATAAGAATAACATAAATTGACAAAAACAGTGATGTTCATAAAGGATCTTACCTGATCAGAGATGTTAAAAATGCATAGCGCATTGTATCCATTCCTAAAACATGTGTAATGTGTATTCCAGCTTTAAATCCCTCCATACAAAGAACAACCCTTGGTTTATTTTCACCTTCCTCCATGGTGACAGAGAAAGTAGCAAGCAAAGGCCACCCTACTGCTTCAACCATGGGCCTTACTATTTTAATTTCTTGTACAGTATGGAAAACTCCTCTTCTTGCTCCTTGATTACGGAATATGGCCTGTGTTTGTTTAATTATAGCTTCATTCTCAGACTTGGCATCATTTGATGACTTCCTTTTCGGTAGAGCCAAATTAAGAATATTGACAAGTGCACCTCTCTCTTCACCTTCTACCTTTCGTCTGCTACTTTTTCCAATCCCAACTGGGTCATCCTTCATTTTTATTTCTTCTTTGACAATGGAATCATAGATCTCTTCTAGAAGATTTGTGGGGGCACTATCTTCAGCATTATTCATGGCATTCATACGCACAAAATCTGACTTTGACATTTTGGGCCACACCATTGGATTATGTGCATCAGTATTCAGCATGATAACTGCGTATGCAAGAACATAGGCAGTATCTGCATTTTTGAAGAGGCCTGGATTATTGGCACAATATCTGCAAGAGATAAATATTATGAAGGATAAATTCCAGGTAGCAAAAGAAGAGGCACGCTATCAATTACAGGGCATTGTGTCATAATGAACCAGTCAGGCTGCTAATGACAAAACATGACAATCATCAAATACATTTTTGGGAAGTCAAAAGGAAACTGTTTCCAATCCCTATAATAACTGAAAGTACTACATCTAGTAGACCACGCTCTTCTCCGTCTTTCTTGTTGCGAGGACTATTATATGAGCTCTTTTGGAGCGAAAAGGTTGTTTGTCCAGCAGCAGCACAAGTTGGATTGAAATTCGGTGGATTAGATACGCCATTAAGTAATTTTTTTAATATGTGTAACTAGTTTCTGAATAATACATTATCTCTTTAGTTACTAAGCAGTGTCCAATACACCACAAAGTGCCTTAATAAAAAGGCAACGATAACTGTACTATCTAATGGCAATTCCTTCCTATTTGCCACTTATTTGCCTATCTAATGGCAATTCCTTCCTACGCATCTCTCCTCCTAAAAATCAACACAATCAAATATCACAAGGAGAAGATAAAATTTAACCTTAAATGTTTGCATGTGTTCTGATATTTTGTTAGTCAAAATACCTTTAATTGAAATGGAATATAAGAACCATGTCAGATGGTCTTATTTCTCCCCGTGAAGAATTGCTAATTCTAGCACTATGGCACAAAACATTAAATGGAGAAATTTCAAGATAAATCACCTTATTTTTGCTCCCATTTGAACTACGTGGAATTAGTTAGATCCCTCCACACAGATTAAGAGAAGACTCAACTTAAGCTAAGCCTTAATCCAAACAAAGATATTGGACATTGTAAGTTTTGATATACCGAAATCAGATTCAAAGCCAATGTTGTGCACATGAAAGTGTCCTATCTAATGCAGTTAAACAACCTAATTTAAGAGAATTCCAAAAGCATTACTTCTTTTCAGCTCTAATACTTCTTCTGATGTTATTTTTTTTTTCCTCTTCTGTCTCTTCCTTTTTTGTACAGCAAGTAAAATCATGCAAGTGATGCAATTTGAAAAGGGAAACATGTCATCAGTAATCAGTAATCACACTTGTCAGGCAGATTAATTAAGTTTGCATCATAACACAAGAAATGTAACATGCATAAGAAGTAAATGGTTCAGAAGATTTTATAGTAAAACATATAGCTTATGTCTGATATAGGCATCGCTGCTAGGCAATTTCAAATTCGACACACATGTCACCTGCTTTACCTTTCAGCAAATTTCTCCATGATACGATCAATCTTTTGAGCTTCTCCAGGAAGTCTGAACCCTTTAAGAAACTCGCGTATTGCTGAATCAAACTTCATTCCGGAAAAGTCCATGGAGTCTACATAAGCGTGCATGACAGCAAGGGGGAATTCCTCATGTTGGCCCAAGTAGTCCCCAATCATAGCCTGAAAACTGTCTAGGTCAAACAAACGCAACCTAAAATATTCACTTAAACAAAATAGTGTTCCACCTTATCCAAAGTTGGAGTGTTTCTTAGGAACTGTGCAATTGACACGGGATTACTTTCCACCAACTTATTTGATATCAGATACTCTATGCCCTTCACTGGTTTCCTGTTGAACTGCAATATGATAGTATTGTAAGTCCCTCTCCTCCTTAACCATGCCCTTCCTATACCAAGAACCGTAACAAGAATAGACAATCAAATGTCAACTAATGATAACACTATCACCTCCAAGACAGCAGCTTCCAATGTAGATTTATGAGCCTTCACTTTTGCAAAGTTATTGGGCTCATCTTCTCTGGTTTTTGTGTCAGCAGATTCTCCGGCCATATCATATTCTTCAAGTGACTGAATGCTTTTACTCTTCCTAAGAGATTCTTTGCACAACTTCTCCCAATCAACCAAGGACTTTATCACAATAACAAGACACTGAAAAATTCCAAGAATCAGAAGTTATCCAGCATCTAGGCAAAATGCACGTAGAATTTTGGTTTGTAAGAAGCAGCTGCCAGTACATAAACCTACCTGAAGCGAAGAGCCTTTAATTAAAGTAGCCTGTGATAAAGCAACAGAATTTGGATCAGCGCTCTGAGTCCCTTGAGCAATTCTTGACAGTGTTGTAACCTACACATTAAGCCCAAAAATTCGTGTTATGTTCACAACAATTTTTTTCATTACATTCAACACACAAATATGAACCAAACGAAAAGGTAATAAATACCATGCGTTCAAACAAGTTCGGTGCCTCAAGATCACAGTCGTAGTTTACATACACATCAACTAGCATCTGAGGATCCTTGCAGACTTTCTCAAGCATTCTGCAAATCCATATGCAGTAGATTATTCAATACAAGAAAAGAATAATAAGGCAATGATACATAAATAGCAAAGCAATAAATTCCAACTAACAGCAACATCTAATCAATCAGGATGTAACATTATTACCGAAGAACACTTATTTTTTGGTTAACTTCAGATCCATCCAAGCATCGTAATACTATCAATGGAAAGAATACACCAATTTCTCCCTGAAAATGTTTTGTTGTGATAAATTGTTAAAAATGGCCCAAACAAAAAAAAAAAGCAAATAACTACAAAGAAAAACTATCATGATAGAACAACTGTAACAAACTGTCAAATTCATAGGCATACTTTAAGACTTTCCCTGAAACGCAACAAAAGCACTGAGAATATTCCTGTTGCATGCTGCCACAGAAGAAGACCACATCAGATGCTAGAACAATAGAGTGAGGGTGGGGACAACCTGCATACTATTGATAAACCGAGGAAGAAGATGAAAGACTAAATTCAGCAACCTGAAATATGACAGACGACTGTGAAACTGAAGCACGTAACAAGGCATACGAAAGATATGCTTTTACTGAGTCAATGAAATGGAAGTTCTTCGTAAATGAATGGCTGACTCCCTCCAACAACCCCTGAAACAAACAAGCCACAAACCCTCACATGATAAGCATACTTCTAGATCTAGTGATTCCCAGCATTGATTTCTTACATTACTATGTTGATAGTGTTAAAGGTTTAGTAATTTATGATGTATTATCAAGAAGAAATCAAGAACTTCATAAAATATACCTGCAGAAGCTCTAGAGACAAAATCCGTGTCTTTGTGGTAACTTCATCATTATCTTCCTTCATGCCCATCTGACAATTATATCGGAAGAATACTATAAAGGCAGCTCAAAAAAACATCAAGCTCTTAAGCAAATACTCCAAAACTAACCTTGCATAGGGTGCGGAATACCAATAAAGCATCCCGTTGTCCAATGTCCATGCTCTCAAGGTCAATCCCTCTACAGGTGGCCATTGCAGTTTCAGAAAAATCACGATAATCATAACAGACTAGAGAAGCTACTAGCCTACATGTACTAACGATCAGTACCTTGTGATCTTTTTACCATCTTCAATGTGCACAGCTTTGTCAAGAACAGCTTCCAAACCCTATATAACATCAAAGTACAACGTTAGGACCACAGCAACAGAAAGGAACAGTCAATATACTTAGAACAGCATGCATTAACTACTATAGGTGTGAGCTACATAAGTAAGCCCTTTTTCACCATTTTTCTGCTCCAAAACCAAGGAAAGGTATGCAAGAGGGTCCAAAAGTGCACACATTTTTTACTATCTTCAGTTTATTTTTCTTCTTTTTACAATGAGAGGTGTGTGATTAAATAAATTTAAAACATCATATTAAAGGTTAAACCTTGATATCAGCACCACCAGCTAGATTATGAAGCTCTTCAACAGATGCAAGAGAAGTCTCTTTGACCTGGTTAAGAGCACCTCTCAAAGTAATTGCTTCGTCATTTTTGTCAGCACTAGTAGTTTCTTCGACTATTTCATTCGATTTCTCAGATGTAGCACTTTCTGTGTTCGCAGAATCGTTAGAAGAACTTGAAACCTGAGTTTGCTGCCCATATGATTAGATTACTATTAATTAGCATGAATAAGAAAAAAAACTCTTGCCAATAATAAGCAGAAATAGACGTAATAAACATTCATACAGGACTAGTTTCCATTCTCCTGAATACAATACTGATCATCTGAGTTAACATTGCCTTTGAAGTAGCTTGATTTATAGGGCTTTTGCTGCACAGCCAACCATGAAGAATGAGTTTAACCTCAATTTAAGACTGTTCACATAGATGGTTGAAGTAAAGAACCTGTGAAGAGCAATGTTGTAGCATATCCTGATAACTCCCAGCAAAGGTTCCCCATGTACTGCACTTACAGCAGGTATTTCAACAGTGAATAAGCAGTTTAACAAGAAAATTGGGAAAAGAAGAACCATAAATCCACAAAAACTTGAAAAATACGTGTGGTGGCATTTGCTTGCACAATTAGATACTAATCATGCCTATCCACAAACATCAGGATTGGCCTATGCTCATATAAATAATTTAGAAGAGAGACTGCAACTTTATCAAGCACAATAATATAAAATCCAACCATACTGACCAACAAGCCACAATAAGAAGTACAACGGCTAAGTTTGCCACCGGAGAAACGTTTCACCTCCAACAGGGCAATACACTATAATTAGGAAACAACACTCCAACTCCTAAGTGACTCTGTGGTGTGATCATGGTCAGAGAACACAACTGCATCTTATTTGGAAGACTAAAGATTAAAGTATTGACCATGACCTATAGACAAATATATCTTTTTTCGCCTCTTTATCTTAGCAGGTTACAGGTATGCTTGTAACTTGCATTTATCTCAGTATGCATTACCTAGAAACTGGACATACCAACTTATTAAGAAACTAAAAATTCTTCCAGCTGTTTACCATTCTCCTGACTTCCCTTAGACCTTTGAATTCCTTTGCTGATTGCTAATTGCAATCTCCTCAAAATTAACAAAGTTTGCAACCTAAGTCTGCCATTTTCTTCTGTCGAAGCGTTCTCAAATCCATAGTTTCGAAACAATGCCATTATTCCTTTTAAAACAACCTTCCATTGTGGACAATCTGCTGCGCTTATCCTTTTAATCCTATCACTAAAGCCCATATCTGCTGTACACATACAGACAGATGGGCTCACATCTATACATACACACATATAGGAGATCACTCTTAGTAATCAACGTTGACAGCAGAGAGCAATACCTCTAAACTTTGTAGATGCTACTGCTGTCAGAAGTACCTTTAACACTTGTAGAATCGTACTGCAGATGATCATCAAAAACTCAACAGCAAAGAAAAGAGAATGTATCATGACATGAAAAGTACTTCAGAACATATACCTATCAGGGGATGAATTATCAATGCATGCGCAGACCATATTTAGAATGTCTGTAAACAATGGGACATTTTTACCCCCCTCTAAACCAGGATCTCCCTCCAGATGATCATATGCAATGAGTTTCTGCACTTATAGAAGTAGATGAAAGGAATTAGCTGTACCATACAACAACAGTGATGGAAATTGTTTCTAGAATAACTAATGGGTTTTCAGAAAGACTTTGGCTTTCACCACCCACCGTAAGGATCTGGTGCAAAGTAAGCATTCTATGAATTAAAAACAATAACGCAAACCACATACATGAAAACAATCCAATGCAAGGTCAAGAATTTTTAAGTTCTTCGTTTCAAACGCGGGACGGAGTGGACTCAAAACGAGCTCTGCTTCAGCTGCTTCTAAGGTGCACCCAGCATTAGCTAATGCAGTTGTTATATTTCCCATGCCTACTGGTTTACCAACATGCTGCACATCTCCAGAAGCCTGTACATCGGTTTGTGACTCATCTGATTGCATTTTCACAGCTCCATTGTCAAATTCAAGTGAACTGCAAACTCCAATAGAAGTACAAAGGAATGATATCAGAGGAAATTACAATTTAATGTTACCATCAAATACAGTTGCCGTGGCTACTTCAGTAAAGTTCATAAAAACTGAGCAAAAATGGACAACCAAAGATGTATGTATACTTCAAAATCCATCTCAACCTTGAGTTACTTCAAGATACAACCAAGAGTTCGCTAAATGAAAGCTAAGACTATATTTCAGAGTCTGCTAGAACAAACTTAGTTGCATCGACACATGACAAAACCTGGCCTACTAATTCACAGAATTAAGTAGTAAACAATGCCAAACATGTGAAAGTCAACACACATGTGCAGAGAACACCTTGTGAGTAGAGGAAAAAGAGCAATTACTCAAGATAAAAAGTGCAGGAATCAATTTGGAGATTGTTTTCTTTTCTGTAAGAATAATATGAGCTGAAATTTTAAATAAAGCGGAGCTGTTGGCAAAACTTCTTTTAATAAACACCGCAAGCTAAAATTTAGAATAAACAGCATGAAGTTAAAATGTTTCAGAGACAATTCTAAATGAATAAAATGTTACAGAAATGATAACTTCCTTGGCTCAGGAAAATAAGAAGGACAAATAATGATCATTGTTACATGTGTCCTACTACCATAACCATTTCTCATTAACAGGTGAACATGAATCTATACATGAAAAAGATTGATAAATAGCACAAAGTTCCACAAATATAAACCTGCCATCTTCACCCGATGGTGCTGCTTGATTTGTCTCATTGGAGATGGGCCGCTGATTAACCTCCTTTGTAGTGTCTGAAGCAACACGAAAAACAAAGAAGCAAGAAAGAAAATAAATCATAATCATCCAGCAACATTATGGTATCAAATGGAGACAAAAATAGCAGCCACACATAAATCAAAGGGTATAAAGTACATAATTTAGCAACAGTAAAAACACAGGCTCTCTTAGTCGCTAATCGCTATAAAGAGTAAGAACATGACTCGACTTCATTCAAAGACAAAAGCATGTTAACTCAAAGATTTTCTGATTGATCAATGTTCACATTGTCAAATTGGCTCTAATTTCACTACGCACAAATTCAACGCAACGGTCACAACAATCGCAAATCACAAAGTTGACGTCACTTCACACTCAAATGAGCTAAAAGGAAACGCTTGATTCGCAGCAACTGAATTCGAAAAAAAAAAAAAGAGCAAAGAGAAGAAATCACTAACCAATGTAAGCTTGAATGGCCTTCTGAAGATCCGGATACTTCTTGCCAGAACACTCCTTGAGCATCGACTCGAATGCTCGGTTCACGAAACCTCCCGCAGCCATTTCTTGCGATTCTCTCACGAACTCGAACCAAGACTGCTACTTAGGGTTACTGAATTCGGAACAAAACAAAAAAGAAGCACCAAATTTAGAAATGAGAAACGTATCAGACGCCGATTGGATAGAGCTAAATTGAAATCGAAGGAAATGGAGAGTGTGCTAAGAAAACAGTAGAATTGCACCTTCGTATTGAAATTGAGGACTCCAGATCTAGAATTTGATAACCGATGGTGACTCGGTAGATCAGATCTCTCTCTTTTTTTTCTTCACTGCAAACGCCGAGTCCGGACAATGCCCGGATTTTATTGCCGATGAAGGGCCTTTACGCCTAAGTTATTTAAGTGGACAAGTTGAATTATAAAAATTGGATTGTTTACTCTAAGCTACCAATTTCAATTTGTTTACTTGGAAATTTCTCATTTTTGGCTCGAACCCTAAGTAATTTAACTTCGGGAATTATTTAATTTATTTTTTATAATGTAGATTATTATTTTAAAAGGGATTTATATCAAAAATCATATAATTTAAAGAATGGGCCTCTGTACAGCAATCCTACCCGACCCGATACATATTATTATATCGAATGGATCCAATCCAATGCCATGAAACCCAACCCATATACTATACGCACCTGATTTTTGTTTTTGGAAATTTCAGTTTCAGCTGAAAAGTAACGTTAATTAGGGAATGGCATATTATTTGTTCAGTTTTGCATTTTGCCCCATTTGGTAATATCCTTTTTACTGGATATTTTGAGTTTGGGCCAACTTCGACCCAATTGTTACAAAGTTTCATCTATGACCTAAAATGTTATTAAGTACAATCTAAAATTATATCAATATTAAAAGTTTTGTAAGTTTGATATTGGCTGATTCTATAAGCGATTAGCTGACAGAAAATTAATATCAATTGATTTAACCAATTGATAACATCAGTTATTTATTTAAAGATTTTTATAAAATTAACTATTTAGTATTAGTTATTTGTGTATAAAATGAATTATGATCACTTAAGAAAAATATTTATAAAAAAATGAGTATTATATCTTAGTATTTCTTTAAATATTCTCATCAAAATTTAGATTTTAGATATTTAATTTCACAAAAATCAAGTTTATAACTCTAATAAAAAACATAGAACATATAATTATTATTATTAAATA
>JAOQMM010000008.1:1528834-1541560 GCA_027563515.1 Erythroxylum platyclados | reverse complement strand
GTGAACTAAACGAGGTCTGTATCATGTAAACGTATTTGAATTGGGGCTGCTCATTTGCATGTTTCTATGGAAACTAGTGTAGGAAGAAAGGTAACCAATTTCACCGCGTGTGGTTTGGACTTTGTCTGGAATACTAAGACAGATCTGCTACGGATTGTTATGGATCCTGATCTTAGGATCCATGTCAGTTTCACAAAGGACGTATAGCTGTTTAATAGGATTTGTTTTATATATTTATTGTCTTTGAAATGTTGAAGAAGTTCAGACTGCCAGTAAGTTGATGAAATTAAGGGCGTGAAAAGCTATAAAATGACAAAGAAACAGGAGCTTCAAGTTTTTCTTGATAAAGATGAGTTTTAATATTTTGGTTGCAAGTAAAGTAAGCAAGTTGTTGAATATGGACACAATGAACCTATCCATTAGTGCACTTGGGTTGTAAATCTGTAGTTATTTTCGTTAATTTGGAATGTGGTTTGTGAGAAAGAAGAAATATCCCAAAAAAAGGAAGTAGTGGAAGTGAATTTCACTGTTTAAGACTGCATACTCGAGTTTCCTTTCAATTGTAGAAATCCTGTCATACATTGATAGAGACCAGAGACTTGATAGTCATGGCTTAGCAGTTCTCACTTGTATCTTGGCTTGGGAAACCCAGATCATAGAACACCTAATTGGTCAACGTACTTAATAGAGAGCAAGAAAGAGAGAGATTTGAAATGGTAAACTAATCGGCACAATGATTTCCTTTTTAAGATACTTCTTTCATACATTGTAATCCATCAGTTTTGAGCATATGGAGTGAAATGCATCAAAAGCGTTATGCTTATATAGATAATTCTTGGTTTGATCAATTTTTTTGTTGTCTATTGTCTATAATAAAACATGGAAAACATGTGAGAAAATGCATATTTTAGAATAAGTAGGCCTATTGATGATTCTTACAAGAAAATCGCATACCTTGAGAGTTGGGGTATTTATATTCGCGATTGTCTTTGTGAAGATAAAAAATTGAAAATTCAGTCTTATGGATTGACCACATGGGCGAGAAGTTAAATCTGTCAGGTTATCTTTAACTACTTCACTTCGGGAAGATGGAGTCCATGTCACAAACTTGTCCATTGACAGGAAATAAGTTGTCAGCAGAAAGTGCTTAACATTGCTCCAACTGTGGGCTCTGTTCATGGGCAGTGAAGTCCTAGAATTATGTTCATGGCGTTTTTGTGTAGTTAAGCTTTTCAAATCTTTGTCTTCTGGAGAATTTCTTATTAAGAAGTTATTAAGACATTCCATTCTTGTCAAGTTAATTATTGCTCCTGTAAACATATCACTGATGCTTTATTGATAGCTTGAAAGTAAAGTCATATGACATTAAGCATCTTAGATTAAATTTTGAAATATGTGAACTGTACCCTTTTCGCTTTCTTTTTTTCAAGGTCTGCTGTGATGGCAGCATCAGAACAAGATGCCAGCCCCGCTCAAGATCAACTTACCATCTTCTATGGTGGAAAAGTTGCTGTATTTGATGCCATTCCTGCAGAAAAGGTTATTAACACTACAGTTTCATTTCTAATTTTAATTCTGCAACGAGATTCAGTTCTGATTCTTCCGCATGATCATATCCACAGGTCCACGAAATTGTGCGTATTGCCAAAGCAGCTGCAGCTGCGGCTGCAGCTACTATTAAAGCTGGTGACGTGAAGAAGACTGAAACTACCTCACCTCTCGGTAGCCCAGTCCTTACTAGGTCTCCTTCAGTGCAAAGCATTTCTAATGGTTTAGGTTCATCACAGACACAATTGTATCCTGTTCATAAGGGTTCTCTTTGCAACTTGCAAGCTGGTAATACTACATTATGTGATTTGCAATAGTCCCTGCTGTTGTCCGTCCCCTTCTCTAAGAAATATAGTTGAATGTCGGGCCGTAATATCTCTGTATTCCTTGTTGCAGATTTACCAATTGCAAGGAGACACTCTTTACAACGATTCTTCGAGAAGAGACGCGATAGGTAGTCCCCGGTTCTCTCTCTTTCTCTCTCGCTTTTGTTTACGATCTGTCTTGATAGTTGGCTGATTTCTTTGCCGTAATTTTGTACTTCTCAACAGCTTTTTTTTTTCTTGTAGGTTGGTGAGCAAAAGCCCTTATGCACCTCCTCCAACAATGAAAAAGGATGAGACCCGAGAGGCTGATCGAAGCTCTGAAACTTCAACAGATACTGTTTGCTCGGAAAAACCTCTAGCATCAGCAGAGGAACAACAAAAGGCCGTTGCCAATCTTGCTTAATTGTGCTTTAGGCTTGCGTGCATCATGGAAACAAACCTCTAATGCCCGTGTATTGTTACTCATTGTATCCATCGTACAAGACAAGGTTTAATAGTATTAGTGATGTTTATTCCATATTTACATGCCATGTGGTGAGGTATGTGAAGTTGTCTATATATCCCAAGGACTCCTACAATTGTATGCCTATGAAGATGTTAGGTCAAATCTCTGTAACTTAAATGTGACAGTAACAGATAATTGATGTGTGTGTGGTCGTTTTTGTTGGTTTACTTTGTCGTTTCTTATGCTTAGTAAGAGTTACTTTCGTTTAGTCGTAATGAAGAACTAATGATTTAAAAGGCAAAGCTTGCAGAATATGCCTTGACCTCAACTTTCCAATTGGACAGGGCAAGTTATACCATATCACGATTATGCTAAAGGAAATAACTAAAATGGATTATTCATAAGTTAGAAACCAAAAGCATCGCGTTTTGGAACGAACTTGCACAATATCCGAAAGAAAGACAGTACAGCAAACATATTGCTTCTCAAAAAGGGAACTCGAGCTTAAACTTGGAGATCACTACATACTAACTGTTATTACACCTGGTATATTTTAATGCATACTACGCATGATTCCATGTACGTAGCCACCAGTCATGATCAGCGATACTAGAGATACAACCCCTGCCGGAAAAACTTTGCCGGACTTCATAAATCTAGAGCCCATCACTCCCGTTAATGCAGCAGATATCCCTGCACATTTGAAAGACAGTGAAGGCGACTGATGTTAACTCAAGGAAATAGCTTCATGACTGATGGATGATCCATGAACATCAGTCACCCTAAACAATAAAAATATTATTTTGATAAATATCAAATCTCCAAGTAGGCTGAAATGGCGAAGCACAGGCACAACACGAATGTCCGTACTAAAATTAACAGCCTTAAATACAGTAAAAGCCTGTTCTCTTCTGTTAATCTATCCTTACAACCACATTATAAACATGCTAGAACTACGTAAAAAGAGTTGTATGGAAATAAACATACGCAACAGTCGAAAAGGTATGCACAATCCCTTGATCTCTTACCAAGTCCAATGGAAGATGCATAAATTGGGTTTCCTGGAAGCTGAGTGTAGACATAGTACAATACTGCTGCAGAGATACCTCCAGATATCAGCGATTTCTGGCTGCCACTCTTCAAATAGCCCATAAGCCCACCCACTGTCACAAGATCACGAAAAGTATGAGATATAAGCAGACGGGAGCTAAGTTTTTGTATCTATAATCAAAGTTTAGCCATGCCAATATGGACACAAGCACAAGACCAGTCACAGCAGCTAGTAGTCATCAATTGAACAATGAAAGTAATCCAATATCCAGTAAAGCTTCATACTTTCTCGTAATGACTCATAGAACACAACTCCAAAAGGGCTAATGACAATACAGCTCACAGTCACCATTGTGAAACGAAAACACTTACTTCCGACTAGAGCAGCATAACCAAGAGTCAATTTCTGGGACATGGACATCGCCATCTTCTTCTTACCACCGCTATCCTCAGATGATCCTCCTTCTCCTTCTTTATCCCTATCACCGTCGCCTCCACCACCGCCACCGCCGCCTCTACCTCTTCCTCCTTCCCCACCCCAACCGCCGCCGCCAATCTCCTCGTAACCGTCACCTCCACCTCCTGACCGCTCTCCGATCTCGATCCCCTCGCTCGCTAGGTCAACGTTATCCGTAACAATCGTAGACTCTCCAGGATCGGAGGCCAAAGCCCTAGAAGCGACGATCTGCTTAAGAGAATGGTTCCGATTACCAAAAGAAACAAAGAATCTCTTATAATCCCCCCGAAGCCGTAGAACCGCCGATGGAGCTACAGAAGTTCGGAAGCCGAAATTAGAAGAGTGTGGAAGGAGAAGAAGAGAGGACTGTGATACTGCTAAACCCAACAACTCTGCCATTTTCGTGTTTGCTTTTAACAGCTAGTCAACTTACTCCCTCTTTCTTTAGTCTTTGGTTTGTTCCAACAAGTTCTGGAGGATTAAAGCCCAGTCCAGCCCAACAAAATCCGGTTCGACCCGGACCAAGCCACAACAACCGGAACATCGAAATGGGAGAAGAGAACATGTTTAGCGGCTTTTCTTTTTCAATGTTTAGGTTTATAGACTCTAGTTTTCGTGTTAAAACATTTAAAACATTTTAAAAATATATAATTTTAATATTAAAAATAATAAAATATAATTTATATTGATTTTAATTTTAACATTTAAAAAATAAAAAAAAGAAATAGTAAAAAAAACATTACTTTTTACAATTAAATATGTTACAACAATATTATTTGTTGAAGCGTAAAATTTGAAGAGGTCTAATAATACACAACTTTAATATTTTTTATAATTAAATTCACTAAAGCATAAAATCTAAATAGATATAATAATATGTGACTTTAATTCTAGCTAGTACTTTCTTATAATTGAATGTTAAGCTTCGTAAAAAATTATAAAAAGTTGTGTGATTTAATTTTTGAATAAAAGAATCAAAACTCAATTGTCCGTTAAGCGTAACTTTTATCTCAAGCTTTTTTCACGTGGCTAAAACAAATTCCTATCTAGACCCGGGTGTAGCAGATCACTACTCCGACGCTTCATGTTTACCCTCTTCTCAAGCAACCCACATGAAAACCCCAGCAAATTCAAAACTGAATTGTATTAATTCTTTCGTAAAGATTCCGAATTGAGGAACCTGATAGACATAGACTATGGAATCCCAAGAACTATTGGAGCAGCAATTGCAGGAGTTGCTGAAACAACTCGGCAAGAAACAGAATTTCGAGAATGCTGTCTCCTCCATCAATTCTCTTCTCCGTGATCGTTACCCCTCTGCTCCACCTTCACTCAGAACATCGGTTAGCTTTTTATTTCTTTGAAAGATTCAGTCTTTTTGGATTTTTTTTTCTGGGTATTGATTGCCTTCTCTTCAAAAATTGTAATTGATGGATTATTGTGGATTGGTTGTCATTCGGTGGTTGTTTTCAGTTTTATTCTGCGGTTTGTCGTGTGGCGACGATTTTGAAGACGAGGTACACTGCTCCTGGCTTCTGGCTTGTTGGTTTGAGGTTGTTTGAAGAAGCTGAGACTTTGACACCTAACTCATCTGAGAAGGAATACTTGAAGAGTTGTATTGCTCAAGCTAAGGAGCATTTGGAACTAGCGGAGAATCCTCCTGTTGTTTGTGATCCATCCTTGAGATCGACGGATAGAGGTTCAATTCTGGAGAAACCCATTTTTTAACTGTTGTAAATTGGTGGTTTGCGGTCTGATTGTTGTTTGTGTTTTATTTGATTTAGGATATCTTTTCGAGGGGCACCTTACTGTGGATCCTGAGCCTCCATTGCCTCCATGGTTGGTGAGATCTAATCTCATGAGTTCTCTTAGCTCGCTCATGGCAGAGTCTTCAAGTAATCCTGAGTATGACGGTGTCAGAGCAGAAAGAGCTACAAACTTGCTTGAAGAGCTTGTGAACAACCTTGATGATCACATCCCAGAGGTGAATTCCTGCTATTTTCATTAGCCATTCATGTAGTTATCTGGTTTAGTTTATGCTATGAAATTAAAAATTGAAACTATCAATTAGTTGACATCATTTGTCAAGTTCTGTACCTGTGGCATGTCAATAGAGTCTGAGTATATTGATCTTGTTATTCCAACTTCTCTGGATCCCAGCTTATCTTTTATCTTTTATTCTGCTAAGGAATCAGCTCTAGAACTTTAGTAGATGTCAAACAGAATGATACACCTTTTGCTATTCCTTGAATAATTATTTTTTATGGCTGATATGATCGTGCTTAATTAATGAAACATGTTTTTGGCTGAAGGAGTTAATGGCGATAGTGGAGAGTCAAACTGCGAATCTAGAACCTAGAGCCCCTCCTGCTAGTAAAGAGGTTGTTGCAAATCTTCCCATCATTACTCTCACAGAGGAAATTTTATCTAAGCTAGGACCAGATGCAGAGTGTGCAATATGCAAGGAGAATTTGGTTGTTGATGACAAGATGCAAGAGTTGCCATGCAAGCACACTTTTCATCCTCCTTGTCTGAAGCCTTGGCTGGTAAATTCCTTTTCTCTTTTAATTAGGAAATATTGCGGACTTTAGTTACTCCTGGCATTGACAAAGAATGTTCTATCAAGGAAATGAAGTTTTATGTTATTAACGGATTGAATCTTGTGGCAGGATGTTCACAACTCATGTCCCATTTGCCGGCATCAGCTAAAAACTGATGATCATTTCTATGAGAGCTGGAAAGAGCGAGAGAAGGAGGCTGAAGAAGAGAGGAAAGGTGCTGCAAATGCCCTGCGTGGTGGTGAATTCATGTATGTTTAAATGAGGGTGCTTAGTCCATGGTAAATTCATGCAACTTTAACTTATATGCGTGACTCTCTTGAGCAGGAACTTTTTTTTTTTTTATCATACTTCGGGAAAAGCGGATAATGAATGGTTCAATTGTTGTAATAGTACCTTATGTTTGTTTAATTTGAGCTTTCTTTTTCCGCTACCTTCAATTTGATTTTTACCTTGTGAATCAGCACATACCGAACAACATCTAATCTAAGCCATTTATTCCATCTTGGAAAGCCAGTTATCAAACTTTCTTAAGACACATGGTTGTTGACAGTAGATTTCTGATTATATCACTGCGTTTCCTAACATCATAGTTCAGTTAGCATAGATTTTCCTGCTGTATTCGATGTGCTTTCAACCAAGCACTTGCATGTATTTTGGTTAGAGTCTTCTCTTTGGCTAGATTTTCTGTGACCAAAGTGCACAATTCCATGACTTCAATATTTAGTTTGTACTCTGTATGATTCTGAGGCATAGGAACTTTTAAACCTATTTGTCTACTTGATTTATAATTCTGATAGATATATCATTTGGTGTATTCTGAAAAAAGAAAGATCTCAAACGCCATTGACGTAGAGATCATGCGCTAGTGTTTCATAGGCGTCATTTATCTTAAACAAATGATCATAAAAACTGTGCTCAAGTTTATTCAACATGCACTAAAATGGGGTAGCTGTTTATAGGTATCAAGTTAAACCCAATTAAAATCACTTGTATAAGTAATTTGATTAATCAAAGCAAAAATTCATCAGGATTTTCCAGTTCGCACTTGATGAAAAATTAACCAAGAAACTGAGGTTTCCACAACTCCATAGCACGAAAAAGGAGCTCATCCTCCATGTAAAGCTATATCCAGCTTAAGCAGCCTTAACTTTCTCGATGAGATCTGCAGCGTCTTGAACTGTGACGATGTTCTCAGCTCCACCTTCTCCGATCGACACCCCAAATTGTTCTTCCAAAGCCATCATGATCTCCACCTGATAAATTAACATTCTTAGAAAGCTATAACTCATCAAGGATATAGGCATTATGTCAACTCCAAGGAAACGCGAGATAAAGATACCGTGTCAAGGGAGTCAGCTCCCAAGTCAGCGAACTTGGTTTCAGGAGTCACCGCACCAACTTCAATGGACAACTGCTTTGCAATGGTGCTCTGAACTATGTTCAAGGTTTCTACTTGAGCCTGGGTAATAGACATTATATTAACTTCCTACTAAAAGGGATTAAGAAAAATGAGAAGACAAATCACTGAAACTAAACATTTGATCTTACCGAGCATGAAATGGTAGTTCTGAAGCATTTAGACCTGGTTGAGCAAATGCTAGCTGCCTTTGAGAAGTAAACTTTTGGGACACCTTTTAGCCCCGAAAACAGTGGTCCTCCCTGCATCAGAATTCACAGTTTCTTATTGATATTCACCAAGACAAGAATCAAGTTTGGAGCAGAAAGTTTCAGTGAACTAACTTTGACAGAGAAACTCTTCTGCTGACCAGGTACGCTCCTTGCCCTGGAAACGATAGGAATGGTTGTCATAGGACATGTGGGGGTTGCAAGGAAGATAGCCATGAAGAAAGTTGAGGAGTAAAACCCCTGGTAATTTGTAATGCAGAAGTAGCAGAAAGCAAGAGAATCGAATAAGAAAGTCGAGTCTTGACTTGTATATATGGAGCTTCTGTAGTATTTGCTAGCCTGGAGCAATGGATTACTTGTTGGAGTAGCTGATAATTCCAATGCGTGTCTTTCGTCTCTGGTCTTGAAATTGGGCGACCAATCCCATGTCTGTGTGTCTGCTTTCGTCCAAGTAATCTAGGCTTGCCGTCTGAAGTTGTTGATGACTAATACGCTCTTGTTAGCTTAAATTATAGCTGTAAACAACGGTGTTTAGAAGAAAATTATGAGAAGTCAGTCAAAGAAGGTCAATGACCGAGTAAGGAGCTTGGTTTTAACTTGCATTCTAATATTTAAAAAATTATGATCGAAACTTAAATCGATAAAATAAAAGGTTTAAAGTTTAAAAGATTTAACAAATATTATACCATCATATAATTAGGTAAAAATTAAATAAAATTGAAGAATTTAAAATAAAATTAAAAGAAATTATCTTTAATTTAAAGTTTAATGAAAAAAAGAATCTGTTAGATAAAATTTAATTTGTTTAGTTTTAAAAAATTGATTAATTTACAAAAACTCAATCGGTTAATTAATAAATTTATAAATTTTTAATAATAAAAATTATTAAAGTAAATTAAACTGAAAAGTTAAAAATCAAACTAAAAAATTTACTGGTTCAAGATTTTTATAATTGAACTATCCGAATTGTGTTAGTTTTTTAATCATAACTTATAACTTTTAACATATTTTTGCTTGTAATTGCACAATTTATTATTATGCAACATAAGACTGGTAATAAAAATAATTTTAGATAGAAACAAAAAGTGGATAATTATATAAAATCGTGGAATTTTGAATTTATTTTCTTTTACAAGAGAACCGTTAGTTACCGTATAGAGCTCTAAATCCCAATTTTCAATTAGTTTCTACTAACAAAATTAGAGTAATAATCTTTTAATTTTATTCTAATTAAGATTTATAAAATGTTTAAATAAAACTGAAAGAATTTACCTTTCAATTAGGGTTAAGGTTAGATTCTTTTATAAATTAAATATATCATAACTTTACGTTGAAGGATTTTTTTAATTAGTTTTATATTTTCTATCTTATATTTTAAAATATTATTACGATTTACTTTATTGTCACAGAATTATTAAGAATAATTTTAAAAAGAATTTGAAATATTGGTTATAATACAGATTAAGTTAAAAAATATTCATAATTCAATAAAATAGTTTCTGACCAAAATAAAATATTAAATATTATTTATTATTTCTTAACACAAGTCTCGGGCCTTGCACTGAAGCAAATGTGTAGTCATTGGGCCAGAATAAAATAAACTAGTCCAGGTGGTCGGTCTCCAACTCTCCATAGTTAGAAGTGTATGGCTAGTGGCGAGGCCTAGCCTCGTCTCACCGACCGTTGCTCTCTCTCTCTCTCTCTCTCTCTCTCTCTCAGTCTCAGTCTCTATCACCATCCACCACCCTCACGCTCCGACACGAAGCGTCTTCCACGTGAAATCGAACAGGAAACACGGGTCCTCAACGTTCAAAATGGTCCAAGGATCAGACCATCTTAGGTACATACGAGAAATAAATTTGAAGTCCTGCAGAAAATCAGAAATGAAACCTGATGTCAACATTAACATTGCATGAATATATAACATCTCACCACCCCTATTCAATATAAATATCGACACGATTGCTGTTTATAACGGCTCAAAATTTTTTATTAAAAAAAACTCAAATTTAAATTAAAATTCGATCAATTCGAGTTAGTTTTGATGACTTTAGATTCGGTTGGACAATTTTACTACCTTAAGCCACAAACAAAGTTTTATCCTTTTGATATGGGTTGGATGATATAGTGAATGTTTATTTAGTAAGATCAACAATTGGTTAAAAGATAAAAGGTGTCCCAAATTTGGCCGAAGAAGAAATTAATAACATGGTTTTAAATAAGGACAATTATTAAAATATCTCAAATTTTACTTGATTTTGTAATATTAATTTAAATTTTAAAATTTTATATTAATTTTTAAATTAGTATTAAGTTACGTTAAATTAGCGTTTTTAACATATGAATTAAAAATATCAAAATAGCCTAAAATAATTATGAAATAAAATACGCGAAAGAGTATATAATTATTTTAGACTTCTTTACATTTTAATTTATTAAATACTAAAATTCATACATGATACAAATACAATATATGGTAATTATGTTGTAAAAATACTAATCTAATGTACTTCGCCATGTATGTCATGTTATTTTTTAATTGAAATTTGGAACATTTTAACACTACTATTGAGAAAATTTGAAAAAAAAATAATTAGCCTTTTAAAATATTATTATTTTCGGTTCCAGTTAGTAAATGTTTCTATACTCTTCATAATTTATAACATCAAACTTTGAATGTGTGCACAGACACTCCCTCTCATATACACCTATCTTACAATTTGCATGCATGCCACTTACCACTACTATCATGTGCTTGCATTCAAGTGAATTATTATCACTTACAACAATATATCTAGGTGTGTATGTATGTGTATATAGTAATTACAATAACATTAATTACCAAATAAAAACAAGAGATATGGACTATCTGCAACTATATATCTATATAGTTATCCGTTTTCTGCACCCTTTTTATCAATTCAAAGGGAAGATTGGTTTTGGCTGGTTTTTATTGGTTGCAACTTGTCATTCCAAACCATAACCAAAGTTAAAAATGAAAGAGAGGTCACCATTAAGATATATACAGGTTCAGGTTCAGATTCTAGAATAGCATGCTTCTTCTTCTTCTTCTTCTTCTTCTTCTTCATTAGTCTCGGCCTCAGCCGCATTTTCTATCTCTATCCATCCCCTATAGCTAAGATAGCTAGCATGTGTTGTTGGTGGACAGAACCAGACGTATTTAAAATGGTTGAGATGGTCCCACCGCCCACCTCACTAATGGCGGAAAATGACCTTACACTTTCGAAAGGTTAAGGCCGTGTGGAGGGGTGGCTCAGGGCTGGCTGCTGCTGTTGCTGCCACCATCTTCAGGTCCGCCAACAGATGCAATCCCCACCCCCACCATTAATGACTAGATATATAATTTTTACCATTAATAGTCTCCCTCCTATAGTGAAGGCAGGGCTTGGATTGATTTCAATTTATATAAAATAAAAGATCTTTTTGTGTATATTTTTTCGTATAAGTAATACTTTAAAATATATAAAAAAATTAATATAAAAACACAAAGTTACCATTTTCTCATTAATAAATAATACCCTTTATTGTGCTCAAATTAAATTCAATATGTGAATCAAAGCCTAACTCTTTGTTCTAGAAAAGACAAGCACGTACTATTAAAAAAAATTGAGTTACAATTTTCAATAATTTATAAATAACATCCAAACTTTTGCATATTTGTAATTATGACTACCATTTATCTTTGTAACAATACTTTTTATTTTGTTTAAATTGAAATTATCAATTTTGAGAGATACCATTAATGATAAAAATTATATCTCATAAAATTATTCTTATAAAAGTTTATATTACAGTTGATACAAATAATTAATAGAAATCTTTATAAGGTGAAAAACACCAAATACTTTAATAAATTAATTAATTATTAAAAATTTGAATAATTTACAAATTGTTTTATATATCCAATATTTTTTATTTTTTAAGTAGTAGCTATAATTTCTTTTTAATAGAAAAAGTGGTGGAAATTTTATATAAATAGAACTTTTATCAATTACCGAATTCTTTTAAGATAAAGAATGATATTTAAGAAGAAGCTCTCTTTTAAGAAGGAGAGTTTTTTCTCTGTTTCTGTTGAGAGTTCTTAATTTTGTGTAATTTATATCCTAATAAAAATAAGATATTTATTATCCAAAAATTCTACTTATTATTTTAAAAATTTGAATATTTGTGATAATGTGTGAATTATTAAAATTAGGTCAATAATTTTTTAAAAATAGTAAACACTTATGTATTTAGATTTTTTTATTGATTAATGACCTATTGTAATTCTAAAACTATGTAATATACTTTAGAGATGCATAAAAGTCTAGTAAGGATAAGTTTAACTATGTAATATAGGATAAAAAGTGGAATTATTGGATCCCTAACTTAGTCACAAAGGAACTGAAACTTGGGATTTTTTTTAAAGGTAACGTATTGCTTCCTTTCTTAACAAGAGCAATTAGACCTTTTAACAATGTTATAAAAATCTTATTAGAAGTTAAACCGGTAAGATTAAAGATTAGATAAAACTGAAGTATTTGAAATATAATTGAAGAAAAATGTCGTTAATTTAAAGTTTAACTGAAAAGGGAGATTGTTGAATAAAAATTAAATAGTTTATAAAAATCAACTATTTTACAAAAATTGACTAATTAATTAATAAATTAATCAATTTTTAACAATAAAGATTATTAAAATAAATTGAAGCGA
>JAOQMM010000008.1:1484123-1497662 GCA_027563515.1 Erythroxylum platyclados | reverse complement strand
ATATAGGTTATTCACTAGTTCATTGGTTGTAGATACTTTAGAAACTTGGAGCCAGATTGTATGCATTTCCAACTATTTGTAAATTCCTTCTTATGCCCTCCCTCGACTAAAGAAAGCAAATTTTTTCTTCATAGTCGGAAATGGATACAATCTAGCTTACCAGGAACTACTTTTAAAACAACAGAATGAATGTTTACCAAAGAAAGTCCTAAAAATGATCTATAAGTAATTCACAGTGGCATCACAAGAAGATAAGCTCTATAGATGCAACAAATTCCCCATAAAATTTTCTAAACTATCAGAAAATTATTGTCATGGCTATTTGATATCTTACTATTTGGAGTTTTTACTATTGAGAACATCATTATGTATTTTGAAACTATCTAAAGGACAATATAATGTATATAAATTCTAATGATATAATTTCAAATAGTCACAGCAAACAAGATAGGTGATTCAAGTTTTTTTTAATACATATTATCTATATAGATAAGACTCAGCTGGACAAAGCAGATTAAAAGTAATTTGGTAGGAGCGCAATTTTAACAGTAGAAACAAACCTCAAGCTCATTCAACAAATGTGAAGCCGCTTTCCCTCGTGCATCTTTTTTGTTCCGATCAGATCCCTCTCCCACCAAAAGAAAGTCACTGAGCTGCAAACTAAGCTGAGCATTCATCATCTCCCCTTTGATAATATAAGTTTCTCCAATGAAATACCCTAGATGGTCACATAATATGCGTAGTTGACGCACTGGAGGCAATTCAAGGCTTTCAAGGGTCACTAATGGAGATAGCAAGGGGTGGAATATTTTCCATACTAGATCAAGGTTAAGGTTTGTATCAATTAACATTGCCCCAGCAATGCTTTCAACCAAGTCCCCAAGAGCCTGTTAAAAAGTCAGGAACAGTCAGAAAGCATATGGCTTGGTTATATAGTGAAGTAATAAACTGCAAAAGAAGTTCAATTCATAAACGTGATATTGATGCAACAAATGGTTTCATGGTCATCAACTATATTGCTTCCCAAACAAAAACAACTGATGGTGGTCCAAACAAGTGAACTTGCCTTGGGAGCCTTTGGGCCTCGGGTTGCTTTGGCAGTTTCATCAGATCCCTTGACAAACTTCACGTAATCTGTTATTTGACTGAGAAGTAATGCAGAGCAATGTTGAAGATGCTTATACAGGTCTCGCCTCACAGCAACTTGAGCAAAATGTTCATTACTTACAGATGCTGAACGCAAATCAGTCAATTTGCCAGGATCAACATCTGTGTGGTTCTGATAAAGGTAAAATGTAATAAGCAAGTCCAACACAGCATCACCAAGGAATTCGAGCCTCTGAAAAGATCAAAATATTAAAAGAGAGACAAAGAAAGTCTTACCAAATAATTGTTGAAGAGACTTATTAGTTTATATCTTATCTTTGAACGTTTTTGTATAGAAAAATATATAGAAGTAAAAATGCACATCAATTCTCAAAATGTGTAATGTAAATGGAAGAGGTCAGTTTTAGTGTAATAACTCCATCGCAATATGTTATTTCTGAGATAATTTAGAACCATTTGAATTTTTTAAATTTAAATTAGAACCATTTGAATTTTTTAAATTTAAATTAGAACCATTTGAATTTTTTAAATTTAAAACTTCATTTCCAAATTCAATTTTCAGTCCCTGATCCTTGACAAAAATGGCCAATTTAATAATAATGCACTACCTGATAGCAATAGCAAACTCCATGTTCTCGCATAGTTGCATGTGTTATGGCTTCCTGCAAGAGAAATTTGACAGAGAATGTATACCCGAGCTTTGACTCTAGGACCTTAGTATCATCTTCTTTAGGAACATGAGACCACAACGATCTGCTATTGATTGCTTCCACTACCAATGAAGGGTCAAGTTCAGCATCAACACCAAGCCATTTCATCACATGAAGTGCAGGAACTAGTCCACCACTGATGTAGTATGCTCCTATGACAGCTTCAACACAATCAGAGATTGTTTTGGAGGATATCCATCTATGACCCATATCACAGGACTTTGCAACCTTAACTGTTGGATCTTCAGTTTGATATTTTGCATCCAATGGTACTTCGAAAGTATCAACCCCACACTTACAGGGAACAGGACGTATAGGTTGTTGCCCTGGAGCAATCCAACGACGTGGATCAAATGCTCCATCTCGTATATAACCCTGCCAATAAGAAAAATATATAACCTAATTGACAACTTATTGAGATGTATTCACTAATTAGCTGTATTTCCTAATGTACTGAAAACAGAAAAAAAGATCCAATTCGCATGCAGCAGAGTTTAGGTGAATCAATTATTGTACCTGTTCCTATAAGGTGGAAAGTTCAACAGCGCATATTTTCAGTTATACAATGTAAGAGTTCAATATTTAGACATTCTCCCACTCGCAATTCATCATACCATACAACAATTATGAATACTAGATTCAAGTATTCAAAGTAAACCTTTCATTTCCACACTTACCTTGGAGTGTAGATGGCCCTAAAAGTAGGCCGTGAATTCATTAAGATAACTTATGTATGTATATTCATCTTTTTCGAATTTCAGGTGCATGTATTGTAAGATTAAAAAATGAGATGAATGGCATAATTGGTACAATGTTACACTTAAGTTTCACTTTCCAAAACTATTAGGAGAGAAGAATTATCCAAACGAGGCACTAACTTCTTCATAGTAAACACAGAGGGTTTGACCATTTACTTCCAGAACATTTAGATCAGCAAAGATGCCCAGTAAGCAATTTTAGTGTCAGGATACACAAGTTTTCATAGAAGAAGTACCAATTGGTTAACCAATATGATATCAGATGTGATGTTGAGTACCTGTATGCCACGACCAATGCCCAATTTATGTAGGGTTGAATTACAAACAGCCAATGAGCGCCGATAAGATAACTGGCCTTCATGTTTTCGGGGATAGTTCAGAAACAGGTGGCAACTTACTGCATACTTTAGTACTGAATCTCCAAGCAACTCCAATCGCTCCAGAGAAAAATTTTCACAACATCTAGGTGTTGTTATTGCCTCCAAAATCTAATAATAAAAGGCGGATTACGTTAACCATGAAGTGCAAGATCTATCATGAATTATAAATCAAAGAGGAGTAATTTAACTAACAGAACCAACCAATGAGCTTGAGATGTTGAAATCAGGAGAACAGCAAGCAATTTCTTGTCTAAGTTGACTTGCCAGCATCAAGGACTCCAGACGGTGCATCACAGATGGTATTAAATAAACTGATCTTAGAACATGGAATGAAATACCCATACTGACTAAAAGTTCAGGTGGCATGTGAGCATATTGCTGTTGTTTCTCAACCATGTTATCTTTTAATCCATCTGCCAGTTAAACCAAGTAACAAATCAGTTAAGCCAAAAGTTTAGCGAATATACAGTGACAAGTATTATGCGACATGACAACTGTTAACTTTCATCATGTCTGCAGTTTATGCAAGCATATGTGGGCTTATGAAATTCTCTCGTTTCTTTTTTATCCTCTTTCTATCTTGTTCCCTAATAACACATTTAGAAAGGAAGGAATCAGATAATTTGAGAAGGTACCAATAATGTTAGCAGTAGGGTTGATAATGAACCTCTTAAACAGAAGGTACCGAAGTATGCAAATAACAAACCTTCAGAACCAAAGTTTACAAGTAGATTGTGTGGGTTGTGGCTTTGCTTTAACCGCAACAAAGGTTGTCCTGGATGCCTAAGCACAATTGCATACCTGACAAGAGCTAGCATTATTTACAGAACTATGAACATCATCAAGGACAGTAAATATTACAGCATCCAAAATAATAGGGTTAAATACATTCGGACTACCTGTGGTTTGAACATTTTACATTCTAGTCTCATATTTTGAAAATTATCACTTACCTCCATGGCATTTTTTCAGTTAGCATACAACTCCCTCCATTATATTCTGTTAATTTTTCATCTATTTTTACCCAAAATGAGTTGTATTGGAATTCTTAAATTTTAAATTATTTTAGTTATGAATGAATGAAAACTAACGGAATATGACAAAAAGAATTGCCTGATAGCTAAACAATAATATAAGGAGGTAAATACTAGTTTTCAAAACATAAGGATTGAAACGAAAAAAAGTCAAACCAGAAAGGGATCCCTTATAATTGAGCCAAAACAATAACTTGGGACCAGAAGCCACCTACTTTTTGTGGAAGTACTCTGCATACGTAGTAGCATGACCTAACTGTGGATCATCAGCTTTTCCTTCAAAAGGACTCTCAGAAGAGGTATTACTCACCACTTCAACAACAGTGTACAATCTTCCCGTGTGAATGGCCAATACCACCATATCTTTCAGACTACTCATATTAACTGATGTATCAGCTAGGTGGATGGTGGTCAAACTATTGCTATCATTTAAAGATGAGCCATCACTGCAAATCAATTTGTTTCCTCTATCATGGTTATCTTGCCTAGAATCCAGGTAAAGGCTGACCTTTAAGTAATCAACCAGACGAGAACAAGCACCAATTCCTGCCCAATTTATTGCTAGTGATCCTTGGCTTGGACTGTTGCACGTGTCAAGTGGTAGAAGCAAATACATGTAAAATGCTCTCCAATGTGACTTTGTTTTGTTCTTAAGTAAAAACTCTCTTGGTTTGTTAGATTGTTTGGATCCGGAGTACAACTTCCCAAACAAACCATTAAAGAGTAATTCCTGAAAGTGTTTTGCTTTGATCATCTGTTAAGAGAGAAACAAATACGGGAAGTCAGCAAGTCTCTTAACAAGATAGGAAAACACCTTTGGAACCCAGCATAGACATTATACCTCTTCAGCATCCAAATATACGTGCCCACATGAAGATACAGTGGCTTTAACCATCTTCCCAATTAAGTAAAGGTCAAACTCGATATCTCCCACATCATCATCAAGTTTTGATTCAATGAGAAGTACAAACCCAGAATAAATCTCACTTTTAATGTTGCATGAGAAGTGAAATTTATAAGCATAAAAGGTAGCTCCATCAAGTTTGTCAACCCAATTTCCAGATAAAGCACGAATCAAGGTTGTTCCATGTAATTCCTTTCTTTTGGTAGTCCCTTCATATAAAGAGCGAGGTTCACATAAACAGTATGTCCCTGTTAATTCTTTAGCCCTTTCAATACAATAATTAGATTCAAATTGCAGAGCTATGATGCTATCCACCTAATTACAGCACGAATAATCAACTGCTAATTAAAAGGCAAAAGGTTATCAGTTCAATTTTAAACATCATTCTAGAAGTCAAAAGATTATGCAGGAATTTACCATTGAAATATTTTTTTCACTTTTTACCACAGGGTTAAAGTAAATACATACCTGCACCCCCAGAAATTACTTTATCTTTTGCAGCAAAATCATCTTCGGAAGGATGTTCAATGGCTGGTAGAAGATGATCATCCAGAGCACCCAACTGGTGCAGTTTTTTACAAGCTTCCAGGCATACATGCTGCTTAGCTAATTGTTGGTTCCTAGATACTGGACCAACTATTGTTTGAAAAGCTGCATTTGGAGGTAGTTCTAATGTACACTGGCAAGATTGTCCTAGAAATTTTACCTCAAAAGTTGGCCTTGGTGTATAGTACCTAAGTGACATGATAACCAACAAGATTTAATGAAAGATCATGGCTGCCACACATACATGCTACAGCAAGGACGGCATAAGGCATTCCAACATTGCAACTGATTAGAAAAACATATGATACCTGTCACCAGGAAGCTTTTCACAATACTGATATATAAGGCTAACACTAGAATCTGCTGTAATTGATGCTCCAGTCAGGTCCACAACATATGACTTTGTTTCCTCATTGCTACACACTTTTGGGATCCATAAACTGGGGTCTCTGTTTACAGCCATTTCTGTCATTGACCATTCACTCCTGATTATATCAAATAGTTGATCCCTCTGTTTCATGTTTCCCCTGTCAATTGTATACACCATTAAAGTCAGCTGAGTGATACAACAATAATGAAGCAATAAACACATTAAAAACTCATTTGAAATTTCTAGTCAAATATTAGAAAGACGTTGATGCTAAGGTCATCACCTCTCAAGCATGAGTATATATTCAGAATCATTTTGTCGAGCTCGACCTCGAGATTGGACATAACTACGGACTGTCTTGGGCAAATCAAATCGTATTACACAGGAGCAATTGGGCACATGAATTCCCTCCTCCAACACATCGGTGGCAAATAATAGATTGACCTACACAGAAGAAAATTATATTTTTACTAGGTCCAACATCAACAGATTTTTCAATTGAGTAATCTGACACAATAAAGATCTTAGACCTTCCCAGAACGAAATGATTCTAATTTTTCCTTTTGTACATTTTGTGTGAGTGCATCAACTGATGTATTACTTCCTGTCAAGTATGAAACAGAAAAATGTGCCAAAAATGGAACTTTCTTCACAAATCTTTGAATTACTTTTGCAGTCACAATTCTTTCAACAAAAATGAGGCACAATACTTGCCTAGCTCTCCTGCAACCAATAAAAAAAGGATGAGTAAATAACTTGGCTAACATACTAAAGTATCTTCCAATTTAAAATTCTTTGTGATGATACTTATTACCCAAATGATATGAAAAGTTGAATTAGTTCATGTAATTTTGGAGATATGTAGCCCAACTCCACTGACTTTAAATTATCAAGACCAAAGTCCCATAAAGCATAATCACCTGAGGCCATGAGAAATTGTTAGGAAGAGTAAACACAGTGGGAAAGAAAGAAAACAAAGAACATCACAAACCTAAAGGTATAGACAGGTAATATGACCAATTGGTGGTGAAAAAACAAAATGATTTATGGCCAAAATACTCGAAACATACAACAAGAAATTAGGAGTAAGATACAGGCATAGAATTTGTTCCATTTAATACTAAAACAACTTGAACTAAGGTTTCAAGTTATGCTTGTAAGTAACATGAAAGTAACAGAGTAAGATATTGCATAGAGAAGTTAACTCTCAAAGATAAAAAGGTCACATTTGCAGTCCTCTATGTAATTGTTAAGTGCAAGAAATGTGACAGTAAGGATTGTAACAAATATGAAAACTGCTTCCAGACAATGTCATTTCATCTCAGCTGACAGATCATATGAGCAAGTTTGACCAGCCTTGCTAGTAATTAAAAACTATTATTCTCATGCATGATAAAAAGTTCTATTGTGACCCACAATGGAAAAGAACAATGTACAAAATGAGACTAAAGGAAGGACTTGTGAGAAGCTATAAAGCACGCAGAGATGAGCTTTTGTTCTCACTCTCCTGCACTAAGTGAATCCTTCAGCTGTCCATGTGATCAAGCATTTATCACTGGACAAACCCAAATATAAGACAATGCAGGGAATATAAACAAAGAACAATAATTGATGATGATGCTCATAGCAGTTAATGTTGGGTACAACTGATACCTTAACGATAATAGGAATAACAAGAAGTAAAATATTTGGTCAAGAAATAACAACAGATATGAGTAATGCCAATAAGGATGAAACCGAGCAAACATCAGGGGTGGCATCCTTGGGAACTAAGTGATGTTGACTATCACCATTCACAATTTGAGTTGCATTGTAGCACTCCCTTCGTAATTAATCCCCAGTAATATAATTGATGCCACCAAAGTTTTGACTAAAATAAGAAAGGAATTTCACTTAAATATAAAAGGAAACAAAATACCCAATTAACTCCCTTTTCACATCAACCAGCAATGAATTTCACACAACTAGGAACGGAGAAAATTTTATCATAGTAATTTCTTTTACTTCAAGAAGCAACATGTTTCACTCAAAATAGAAAAGGAAACATTTATTTCTTAATAAAATTTTGTAATCTCCCATTACCTACTCTTATCAATAAAACCTCACGCATTTATTTCAATTATATTTTCTAACATATTTCCTTCAAAAATAAAAGGAAACAATTAAATCTCGCATTAGTTTGAAATGAACTTTATTAGTTAAATCAAACTCATTATTTATTTATCAATGATCTTTTGTATAACAGGAAAAAGACAAGCATTCACTAAAATATGAGATTTTAGTCTTAAAAACTTCTTTGATTGCACTCATTGGGTTAATTGCCAGTTTCCACTAGTAGCAGACATGATAAAAGAAAACCTGAATTCAGGACCAGAAATAGAATTGGTTCTAATATCATGATCCTTATGTTTCAAGGTTTACATTTTTCCAAGTTATTCTTCAATGCATGAAGGAAAAGCAAAAGGCTATAGCATACATACCATGTGGCATAAATTCATCAATAATACATAACAGCTCTTCGAGGTACTGGTGGAAGTGCAGAGACATTTCTCTATATGTTTCATGTTCCTCATTGATGTTTGGAATATTCTCTAAACAAACTTTAACAGCCTATAAAAAGGAAACATACTTATTGTGAAATGATCACTAGAGAAACATTCTTGATGTAAGAGGCAAAATGATCACTAGAAAAACATTCTTGAAGTTAAGCAACTTTATAAGAAACAAACATAAGTAAAAAGCTATCCGCATGAAAATTGGCTAATAATCCTCAAAACGAAGACATATTTTTTAACTTCAGAAAACAAGGACGACATATTTTACGTTCACAAAGTCATAATTCAACATCAATCTCTCCACTGTTTCAGCTCAAAATTTCTCATACCATCCTACCTCATAAGCACATATGATGCCAAGATCTTCAAGGCAATTCAAAATCTTTGTGTTATCCTTGGACAATCGCCTTCTAAGTGCCTTAGTCTTATCATCTAAATCCTTGTAACAACTTTGCACCGACTCTTGCAAGGCTAATAATAAATCATCATGCTGAACATAGGAAAAAATTATTTCAATATCCCCCAAATTAAAGTCATACTAAAATGATAATAAATTCATAATAAAGAGTGTCCTGCACCAGGTGCTTCTAAGTGTCTGTGATTAGGGGATACCTTGGACCATGAAGCTTCAATCCTTGCTTTCAAATCTGTATCACAAAATGTTACCTTGTCATATAGTCTACATGTTTCTTTTGCCGAATGAATATAAACATCCATCTCTGTCCTGTCATCAATTGTATAAATCTGCAACCAAAAACATTCAGAATACAGTTGCATAAATTAAATGACCAATGAAGAGCAATTATGAGTCAGTCAAACCATACTTGCGAATCCAATATGCTCTCAAGTTCTGATATCTGATCTGCACAATCCACCGCAGATGACACACCTAATGTTGAACAATTTCTATTTAATATTAACATGCGTGAATAACCACATAACTGAGCAGAACATGCAACAGGGTAAAATCAGTAGAAATAACAAATCAATTAATACATCCTTTGCAAAATGCCAACATCATACATGTGCTCTCAAATGATTACAATACAAATCCAACCAAAGTTTACCACAATAGCAAGGCAGTACCTTTTCTAACTACAGGCGATGCAGTCATTCCAAAAACCTTTGGCTTGGCAGTTGATTTATGATAAAATTCCTAAACCAAAACAAGAACAGTTAATAATTCTTAACAGTAGCAATAAACAATAAAAACTAGTTGACACGTGACTTGAGGGAGATGAAGTTAAATAATATTACTTATGATATTAACCTTCATCATTCTGGTATAGGGATGATTACCCGTAGCACGATGACATTCATCAATTATTATTAGAGATACCATTTCTAGATTCAAGAACGCTTTTCTTAAGGCATCCAAAAGGATTTGGGGTGTCATAACCAGTACCTGCAAGAGATCATTCATACAAACTAATGTAAGACTAGGTGGCACAAAATCATGGAACTTCAAAAGGATTCTCTAGGCTCCTTCATTTTCAAGGTAAGGCAAATAATAATAGATGTATTCAGTTCAAAGAAAGATCACATTAGAAGTAAGTATCATCTAAATAATGAGGCAGAAAAAGTCATTTCAGATATTCAGCCTAGTGAATATAGGGATACAAAGGAGCCTATATTAAAGACTGATCAAATCCAACTGAGGAATGAAATGGAAATGGGGGAACACTGATGACATGGGACTTACTACATTACTTGACTTAAAGCGAACAAAATGGAGAGAACGTATGAGTAAAATTGAACTTCTTTAGGTTAGGATAGGTAAGATGCAGTATCATACCTTTGAACCCATGAACTCTCTAACAGTATGATTTTTCTTTGATTATAAATCAGCAAGCATAAACGAATAGTTTTGAAATTGAAATCTGTTTATTCTTTTAAAGTTTCAAATGCTGAAATCCTCCACACAAAGAACAAAATGACTATACATAAATACAGTTAGGTAGAGTAGCTTGGACTAGTCAAACAGCTGATAAACTTGGAGAGGGGGGTAGGGAGAAGAAAAAATTTTAGTGAGGTACTCAAGAAATTTCCAGTTAACTATTTTTCCTCATCTAAAGATATAAAAGGGCACACAGATAACTGTGAAATAAACAGACATACAGAATAAAGCAACACTTCAGAATCTACTATTTGGTTTCAAAACAGGGCACTGGAATGCACATTGCAACGCCTACCAGGCCTACATGAACTAGAAACACTAAAAGAAGAAAGTAAAAATGGAAAAAGGGGAATGCATCATATATGGATAATATATAGCAAATTGAATAATATTCTTGCTGAGAATGTTAAGAAACAAACTTACATCATGCTCATCAACTTCCTTGCTCCAGCAGTTCTGAGTCCACCCATCTACCCCTTTGGCTCCATAATACTCTCCTACTTGAAAAGTGGTGTGAATTCGAATAATCTCGTATTGCTACAAAAAAAGAGCCCACTTGTTAACACATAAAACTGATTAATTAGCCACATTGTATATCACCAAGGTAGAAGACAATGCCAACCAGGTAAAAACGAACATTGTGTAAGTTGGATAAGGGAAAACATGAAACAAACGTCAGTGGCATTATAAGAAGATTCATTCACTAAGAGAAATGCCTGGTTAACAAGATGAACAGTTGGCGCCAAGAAAATTATCAACGTTTTAAGGCCGCTAGCTCTTGTAGCTTCGCATATTTGTTTTATTAGCATCACTGCGATCATAGTCTTCCCAGCACCTGTGTCCAACACCGCAATTGTGTTCCTTTTCATAGCCACCTCAAAAACTTTATATTGATAGCTGCAAGCAACCCACCAAACCACGCAAACCCCAAAACCATGAGCACCCATTTACAACAAAAATCAAAACTTCATGAATGACAAAACCCAGAAGGAATTCCCGAATAAAGTGATATTTACGCAACCTTCTAGGATGAAACTCTATCACTTTCCTTTCTTCTTGTGAACCTCGCTTAACTGTAGCCTTCAAACACGAAACTTGAGGGCTCGATGAGCTTTCCATGTCACTAAAGCTTCTCTTGTAAGGCTCACTAGTGTCAGCCATCGTTGTGTCCATGATCGAATATAAGTGGGCAGTTCACACAAATTAGACAACGATGTTAGTAGTTAAAAGCCACGGCTCCTAAACATTCTGTACTAAAGTTAATCAACGTACAGAGGTAGAGAGTAAACAACGCAAGAAACGTGAAGCCCGCAAGAAGTAGGAACAAGAACTGGGTGTCTGGGCTCGGTTAGAACTTAGAAGCACTAAATTAACCAAAGCTTCAAGCTTACATATTATATAAACACAAATCTAAAATTTATGTAAATAATGCGTATATAAATATAATTATACATCTAATGCAACGTATGCCTAATTCATGTATTGTATTATACTTTTACTTTGGACCGAAACCCCAGAAATTGAATCAAGAATAGGCGTAACACTTCTAACATAAAAAAATTTGCCCTTCATTTGCAAAGGAGAAAAATAAATATACATATTTTTGATATTTAAATGGTTGTATTAGGCAAGATTATGGGAAGGCATGTCATTATCACTAAATAAATGAATTCACAAGTATCGCTAGTTGAGTTCAAATATTTAGAACTTATAATTTGAATCATTCTTAACTCAATGTTAAGTTTTATATTAGAAGTGTTAAAATTTATTTTGTGTTTTCCACACGTCACAGGATAGTATCATAAATTCAGTCTCCAAACAACTCTTGGCAGATCCTGTAAAACTTTTTCTTAAAGGTATGCACTAATGCTCTCTGGGCACTTACCGATGTCTACAATAAAAATACCTATTGAACCTCCTAGTTATTATGACTCGTAAATGACGGTCATTTATACCTCGTAATATAATAAATATTAATTAAAAATGTTGATTTAATTATTTTAAAATAATAATAATCATTTATTATATTATGAGACTTTCGGGCCATGAAAAACCACCATCCATAAATCACAAAGCATTTTCCTTCATAATGGGACTTCTTCGAGTTTTTACGCTACATTGTTCTTCTAGCATTCCCTCACACGATCCCATTTTTTTGGAAGCAGCACAAATGCTGGACATAAAAGCATAAGCTGCGGGATCAGATGGCTCCAAGGCCGTGAGCCTTTGCGCCAGTCATTTTTCTTCCAGTATCTAAGTCCCTTGAACTCTGCAAGCACCAAATAAGGCTCTGTACGTTCTGCTTTAAAAGGCATTGATAAAATCATTTTCACCATCAGGTTGATGAGATCGCATGACTTTTAAAAGGTCCAAAGCCTCCCCACTCCAGAGCTGTTTCAACAAATAGTGATGTTGTTCAATCAGCACCATAAAATTTGTGAGGAATAGAAATAACATTTTCTTCATATATCATATATAACCAATGAGACAGAAGCCACCTACCTTTTGTTAAGGTACTACGCGTATATATAGTAGCAAGCCTAATCGGAGTTCATCAGCCTTGGAATAAGAATAGGGTTTGGTTATCACCATTGGAGGGGAATATCCATATGATTTTCGTCTTCCGTTGGTCGCCACTTCCCGCTACCACTCCTCGTCACTCTTTGATCATTGAGATTGCCCTCGGCCTTCATTCGCCTATCATAAACCCTAGGCCCAATCTCCAGGAAATCGTCGTTTCTTTATCTTCTAAGGAAAAGAAAACCAAACCTTAACGGATTCTGGTCGAGTCCATGGGCCTTGAATTCATAGAGGTTTTGATCCGAGTTCAAAACGGGTAACAACCTCTCGTTTTAAACTGTTCGTTGTGGAACGCGTCGTTTTATCATATTGAGTCAAGTTGAAGCCATCTATGATTTTCGTTCATAAAAAGAGCACCATAAAAAATATCAAAAAACATAAAAGAACTTATTTTTTGATCTCTTAAAAAAATAGTATGATAATTATATTCTAAGAGTAATAATAAGTGGAATTTATTTGGAATATGAGTTAATACTTTTTTATAATTAATTAAAATAAATAATTTTAAAACTTAAATGTAAATCTTGTTTAATCGAATTCGAGAATTCAAAATTTATAATTTGATTGAAATTTAACATGCTAATTTATTTAAAATTAAGAGCTTGAAGGCATTTTAACATACTAACTTTAATTAAATTGTAAAACCCCGAACCTTTTCCTTTTATTGAATATAAATTTTTATGTTCGGTGAATAGTAT
>JAOQMM010000008.1:1451316-1466181 GCA_027563515.1 Erythroxylum platyclados | reverse complement strand
TTGTATTTTATATGGATATTTGGAAACTCTTTATTCCCATTCCCTTTTGTCAGGAAGTATGAGTACCCAAAGAAGGCACCACCTAGTTTCTATCAGGTTACAAACAATTCGAAAGAGAGACCAGATGTCTGGATTGAAAGCCCTGAGAAGTAAACATTGCTACATTGTTCCTATAAAATTAAAGATGCAATAATTCAGCATTACCACTTACGAATTTGAAATTCTCCTCCTTTTGCAGGTCGATAATTCTTTCCATTACCAGCGATATCCGGACTATTAATTCAGATGTGTGTTTCTGTTTATTTTTTCAAATCTTGTTCTAATTTAAATTAAACCCTATTATTTATAGGTTTCTCTGGTACATTTACAAATAATTGTTTATAGTTTGATGAGGATACCACCTATAATCTCTTATCAAGCCTTGAAAGGAGGAATATTGTTAAGAGTGTCCATACCAGAAGAAAAGACTTGTTACTTGCTATCTCCAAGTCTATATCTAAAATGCCCATAGTTTTGATTTAGTGTCACCATGTGCATGTACGGAATTTCCCAGGTGTTTGCTGCTCCATACAGCTTGAGATTCCCACGTATTGACAGGGTCAGATATGACAAGCCTTGGCATGAATGTCTGGACGTGCAATGTAAGAAGCCTCCATGTGTATTGCTGAATGTTTGTTTTGTTGATTTTATTTGGCTTGGTTGATTTTTGTGTGATAGTTTGCCTAAAATCTTTTAACTTTTTGGCAGCCTTTATGGAATTAGTACACACAAGTAATGGCACCATGCAAAAAGGGAAAGAAGTGCAAGATAGCAAACCAACACGGTTTAGAGCTTCAAAAAGGGGAGATAGAAAGAAAGCATCTGTTGTTCCTTCTCATTTGATTCAGACTGACGTGTCTGACATTAAGGGAGAAACATTGATATTTTCTAATATGATGTTCTGTATCCTTCATACAATCTGTGTTAGGTACCTGCATAATTTCTCTGTGCTCTATGATTGGAAAGCTATTTTAAAATTTTACTTTTGCCTTGATCTTAGGCTTTTGTCTTGTTTGCAGGACTTCTCAAATTTTTAAAATTTTTCTTACGTGCAGAAAAATACAGGCTTTTGTCTTTTTTGCTGGACTTCTCAAATTTCTAAAATTTATCTTACGTGCAGAAACATTTTTCTTGGCAGATATTTACTTATTTGATTCAAGAACAATTTTGATGAAACGATTGAGGTTACAACTGATAATAAATGAAACTTGAAAAGCTTTTATTGGTATTACATTGTTCAATTTCATGCTCGCTTCACTTTCTTGTCTTCTTCCCTTTGCTTTAAACTTAATGGTGCCAGATGTCATGGGACAGTTTAAAAGCTAAAATGTTGAAGTCAAATTGAATCTTCAAGTTCCAGCGCTGTACTAAAAAATGTTATCTTCTTATCATTTGTACCTTTTGTGATATCCTTAGCATGTACAGACTTTGTGAACTTGCCCCCGTCTTACTCTCTTGAAGCGTTGCACAAAATGGTAGCAGAACATGGGGGAACATTCTCCATGAACTTAAATACTGCTGTAACTCATTGCATAGCGTCTGAAAGCAAGGGTCTCTCACTTTCCCTTTCTCTCTTTCACATGCACATACACACACGCACTGTGGTGCACTTAGATACAAGCTTTTCAAATGGAAGTGGTTTTGACTGAGATGAATATCTCCCAGGGATAAAGTATGGGGCAGCAAAACTTCGTGGAGATGTTATTCATTATTCTTGGGTCATTGACTGCTGTTCACAAAAGAAGCTCCTTCCTTTACAGCCAAAGTTGGTTCATTTTAGTCTTAGTATCTTTATGTTGTTCTTATTTTGGGATGTTTGATAAGAAGTTGGGGCTTTGTGCTGCATTCTACCTCTTTGTTTTGCAGGTACTTCCTTTTCCTCTCTGATGCCTCAAAAAAGAAGTTACAGGAAGAAATCGATGAATTTTCTGATTCGTATTACTGGGATCTTGACCTTGATGGTATTAAGCAGGTATAAATGCATTATCCTTCTGTCCAAGTTTGGGAACTTGATGGATCACTTGACAAACAATAAAGCAACACAAAACTAAATTGGGAAATTAGAAACTAAGGGACATAAATGAAAAACTAAATGATGATCTCCCTGAATTATCTTTTTGCATTACACATTTCATTTTTTGCTGTTTTTCTGTTCAAGTACATGTAGTAAACATTTAAGGAGAATATGATTGAGTAGTTACATTTTTTTTTTTGGCATTATTTCCAGCTTTTAAGTAACATAAATGTACCTGGAGATGCTAAGACCACTGAGCATGTGAAGAAGTACTGTCCAAAGGAACAATGGTGTCGATTTTGTGGATGCTCTATATATTTCTACATTTCAGGGCAATATTTGTAAGGTCACTGCTGGTTATAACTTCAAATTGAAGCAGCCTCTTATGAGCATTCTTTCTGACTCGGCTAATTTCCTCGCGTGAATTAACTTCTTGAAGAACACCTGATTGGGAGTCCTTGTTGGGACTGAAATTGAGGAGGTTAAAGCTTGAAGTTTGTATAGGTGGTGGTGATGTAACAAATAATCTCGCATGTGCTACCCATCTGGTGGTCCTGACAGTGCCAGGATCTCACGTGGACTTTGATTCTCTTGTTAAGAGGTATTGCGACTCCAAGTCATTCTATGTTCTGCTTGTAAGTAACTAAGTTTCGGTAAATGATGGTTTTGAATATCTTATTCAAAGTTGTATCTCGTGTTCTTTGCATAGTTTTTCTGCTGTAGAAAAACAATTTCTCCTGGATAAAAGGTTGCATTTGGTTGGTTCTCAATGGTTAGAAGATTCATTTGGTGCGGATCAAAAGTTACAAGAAGATACATACATCTTGGAGCCAAGTGGGTCTGAATGGGCAAATATTAAAGAATGGTAAGTGCAGACATGCATTTGGTTTGAATGATCATGAATGTGGATCTTTGAAGTGTTAACCAGTCAAAGTCATGCTTGTAGCTTCCGCTTATAATGAATCATAGTCACAAGAAAGTTGTATAAACTTAAATTATGGTGCTTACCTACACATGCCTTTAAAAGTAATTTTTCAGGGTTTATCTTCACATGTCAATATGTATGTGCATGTTGAGCTGTTTTCATGATTATGGAACAAATTAAATACATGTTCAAGTGCCAGCGCAATTCAATTTGTTTAATAAAATCAATGTATTTTGTGTGCTTACAGTTCTTATGAAGTGCAAATTTATGCTTCTGGCTTATCATAAAGCAGGAGAAGCAAGTTTAATAGACAATACCTGGTGTGGCTAACAATAGTTTGAGTGGAGTATGTGAACTTTACATTGTTAAGTTTCTTTGCAATGAAAGCTATAAGATGCTTTTCTTACTTAAATTTCTACCCTTGATAACATTCTTTTCCTGAGACATTCTGTATGGGAGTCATGATGATATTCGGAAAGTGGATTGATCGCGAGAACTGTGGAAGTCAAAAGATTATTTAAAATTTGGGGACACAATCAAAGCCCTAATCTTGTCAGTCATACTCGAATGATATCCTTCGATTGGAGCTTTATACCTTCTGAACTGGGCGTATTACTGTCCTTAAATGTTCTTACATTTGATGCCTGGTTCATTCTGTTTGCTTGCTTACTCTTCTTTTCATTCCATTTATATCACAGCATAAGCAATATAGAGTTGGAAGCAGGTCCCTCCCATATGGATGGTGCAGGAAAGGAGATCATTGCACCATTGGCTGATAGAGAAAGGAAAAAGAGAGGAGGTAAATCCTCTTTGGGAAATTCTAGGATGTTGGAGTCTCCAAAAAGGGATGTGAAAAGGAAAAGAGGGAGNNNCGCTAATAGGAGCACAGGAATGGGCAAAATAGATGTTAATCAAGCTCGAAGAACAAGAGCACGCATTATAAAGAAGCCTGTTAAAATATCTTTCGACAAATCAGATGATAACAGTTCCGATGACAGGACTAATGAAAGGGCGGTGGAAACAAGTGAAGAAATTCTTGAAAGCCACAGAACTGATAGTTTGGAAAATTCAGAAATTCAAAGGAAAGGAATGGTGGAAGATTCAAAATCAGGCGAGACAATTGACAACAGTGGTGTTGTAGATAAATGACAAGAGTTATAACAGGAGCTGTTCAACAAAGTTTTCAATATGGAAAATGATAACAGGCAACACCAGGGCCTGGAGAGCGAGAGAAATGACAAACTTGAAGTTATCTTTGACCCTGATAATGCCATGTTGATGGACATGATTCCAAGCCTTTGAATGAAGGAAGCAGAAACTATAACTGCAAATCTTGTTAACGAAAAATCAACCATGATTTTGGATTCACAGCCTGTCAAGAAAATGAAGGAAGCAGAAACTGTAAATGCAAATCCTGATGATTAAAAACCAACCATGAATTTGGATTTGCAGCCTGTGAAGAAAAACAAAGTCAACTACAAGGATTTGGCAAGCAAACTGCTCAAGGATTGGTAAAACATAGCCATCACTGTGATGTATATTTATAAATTTAGCAATGAGATCATCCTACAAAAACAACAAAAAATCCAAAAAAAAAAAGAAAACAAATAGCCCTTTAGTTTTTGGCTATCAGGGATATTAGAAACTGTTGATGTTGTTATTATATATTAGAGATTGGTCCTGATTGGTCCAAAATTAGCGTACTAATTAAATTTAAATTAATTAGATTTTGGTTTAGATTCAAATTTAAATTTCAATTCTAGGATTGAGAATAATTTTTTTAAATTTGAATTTTTATTAAATTTTAATATGCAAGTAATTTTGATTGGATTTTGACTTAAGAAAATTATTTTTAAAATTTAATTTGTTGGTAATTTTGATTTGAAGAAATTAGTCTTAATTAATTTGAATAAAATAATATTATTTTATTAAAATTTAATTTAGTAATTTTTAGTATTTGATTTAATTAAAGTTAAAATAAAATAAGATAATTAATTTGTTTTTTAAAAAATAATTTTATTAAAATAAATTATTTATATTTAAAATAGTATTAAGTGAAAAAATTCTTTATTTTTTTATTTTTGTATTAGTAATTATTATTTTTAAGATGAAACCTTAAATTTTTAGCTAACTAGACACGAACCCTTTAGTCATCCTCCAGTTGACCAACGCTTAGGTACTTCAGATGTTTTTCTTTAACAATAAGTGAAAATGGTTAATTTTTAAATTTAAGATAAATTTGATTAAAAAATAAAGTTTTTTTGGTTTTTTGAGAATTTAAAAATAGATTTTTTAATCTATTTATATCTTTCAATAGATTAAAAAATAAAGTTGAAAGTTAAACTTGAGCACGAATCTTGTACTGTTTCCGTCGATAGTACCTTCTTGAACTCTAACGCAAATGCAAGTCACCCAACCCAGATCTCCTCTGTTGTTGCTTTCATCTTCGTCATTGCTCTGTCGCCGCCGATTCTCCTTCGCAGCCGCTACTCACATCGCCATCGTTGCTCCGTCGTCATCACTGTCATCTTCTCCTATCGCCTTCATCATCATCTTCATCTTCTTCTTCTGCAGTGTCTATTGACGGTACAAATCATTCTGTAAATCACTTTGTACCTGTACTTTTTTTTGAAAAAATCTTTGTACCTGTACTTGTAACTTCATAATGGTACACTTTTTTATGGTTTGATTCTTATATTATTATTTATTTAAAAACTTAGGTCTAAATAAATAATAATATTTAAATATATGTTGCTTAGATTTGTGGATTTTTGCTCCAACTAATCTTAGCTTTGCTTCTACCTTTGTATAAGCCATTCCACAAGAATTCTCTAGGTCTCTTATCTATTTCTTTGAGGATACTTTTAGGGATGGACAAATGGTTAATCCAATAATTTGTAAGGATGCTTAGTATTGTCTGAATAAGTTGTAGCCTGCCTCCATAACTAAGGAACCTATTACTCCATTGGTCGATTCTTCCATAGATTGAATCTAACAAAGGTTTGCAATTGACTGTATTGATTCTTCTTTGAGATATTGGTACCCTCAAGTATTTAAAAGGTAGGTTCCCTTGTTTTAATCTGATCTCAATAACTTTAGAGGCTACCTCTCTACTTGAGTTACATGATAAGCAGAAACAACTCTTCAGTGGGTTGCATCTTAAGTCTGAGATCTTTTGGAACTCCTTCATCACTCGCAAGATTAGATCTATTGAGTCTTTCTAAGCTTTGCCAAACAACCGCAAGTCATCTGCAAAAGCTAGGTGTGTGATCTTCACACCTTTACATCTGCTATGGAACTAGGCTCGCGAGGAGAGTTGTCAAAATCTCCATGCAAATTACAAACAGGTAAGGGGATAATGGGTCCCCTTGCCTTAAGCCCCTCCTTGCTTTAATCAGGGTTTGTAGGTTCCCCATCCACCAGGATTGCCATAAAAGTAGTGGTTACACATTCCTCTACCCATTTTCTGAATATGGGAGGTTAACCTATTGCTTCCAATGTATCAAATAGGAAGCTCCAGTTGATTGAGTCATTAGCCTTTGCAAGATCCATCTTTATAGTGCAGTTCCTCATTCTCCTTTTAGCATTATACCCCTCTAAGAATTCTTAACAGAGTAGGATATTGGTTTCCACTGATTTCCCCTTGATGAATGCATTCTGTTATGAGTTGATTAACTTTCCTAGGCTTGCTCTCAGTTTATTAGCTATTATCTTCATGATAATTTTGTATAGGAAGTTACAACATACTATTGGCCTAAATTGTTCTAATCAATGTTTTAAAAACTGGACCGGACATTGAACTGGTCAAAGAAAAAGTTTAAGGTTTAATCGGTATTAAACTGCTATAAAAGTGGTATATAATAAATTAAAAAAATTATAAGAATAAGAAAAACATAGTATAAAATAAAATACCTTATTGAAATAAAAATGCATTAATAATGTCTATTAATATGTAATAAACTAATAATAAATCTAATAATTTAAATTAAGCTTGAATCTAACGTAAATTTATTATAATAATAAAATAAAAATTGCATTTTTATATTACTATTTATTTAAAGACTCATAAAAGCTGAAGTATGTTTAAAGATTCAATAGAAAGAACTCTAACTTTATTTTAACTTTTTTTAGTATCCTTAAAACATACTTCTTTATAATTTAAATATTATATTTTAATCACCATCATCATCATCATCATCATCGCACCCAGTTGAATCCCGCACCATTTTGAGCAAAATTCTTAAATCATCTTAAGCAAAATTACTTATATATACTAATTAATAATTCAATTTATTAAACAAATTCATGATAAAAAATAATAATTAGTTTTTAACAATAATAATTTCAAAATTTTCAATTAAAATATAAAGAGATAAATAAAGAATCTAAATTTTGATAAATATAATTTATTAGTGAGATTAAATAAATGAAAATATTAATCTATTTTTAACAATAATAATTTAAAATAAATTTTTAATTAAAATATAAGGAGATATAAATAAAAAATTTAAAATATAATTTATTAATTCAATTAAATGAAAAAATTGAAAAGAATAAAAGATTAAAATTGAAAAAATTTCTTAAAACAACAACCTCAATTTGCAATTCCCAAAAACAAAGAAAACAACTTCAAAAACTTTATGCATCTGTATCAATTAATGTAAGCTCTGTGCATTCTGTCAAAAGGTATATAGTTGGTGTGCAAAACTTACTGTTGGGCCCACATTAACAGATTCTCAAAAAGTATATTGCCAGTTTTTTCTCAAGAACTGGCTAGTTTTTTAAGACAACCGACTGGTTTATTACCTAACCAACCAGTTTTTTCTTATAAGAGGTTATAAACATAAATTGGACTGAAAATCAGGACGGTTCATATATATTTCAGTTGAAGGTCTGGTTTTAAAAACATTGGTTCTAGCTTCATTGCTTTGTTCAAGAACGAGGCAGATAAACATTTTATTCCATTCCTTCAAAATTTTCCTATCTTAAAAAACTCTCCCACAGCTTTTACCACTTCTTCTCGTACAATATCCCAATGTTTTTGAATAAATCTCCCATTGTATCCATCCGGTCCTAGGGCTTTATCAGAGTTCATTGAGAAAGTAACATTTTTTATTTTTTTCCCTTGTTATTTCCCTAACCAACTCCACCTTGTCTTCTTCATCAAGATTTGTAAAACCTGCTAGAATCTCCTTGGGTATGGCTCTTGTTGTCATTACAGTCCCATACTACCTAGTAAAGTACTCTGAGGCAACCCTCTTCTGACCTTCTAAATTATTGTTAGAAGGAATGAAGGATTCAATTTTGGTGAATGTTTCTTTTTTTAGTGTCTTGTTTAGTGCACAATTTTTTGAGTGACTTTTGAGATTTTCTAATCTTACTTGTGTTATTTAGTGTTTCTGAGTCTTGGGTTCATTGCTTGTGTGGAAGGATAGTAGAACTAACTCTTGATTTGGGTTTAATGTGCTACGGATGTGATTGGCTCGGTAAAGGCTCTATACATTATTCTTCATGTCAGAAAAGCTTTTGTTTGAAGCATGCTCGTGACTTGAGATTCATCTAGATTCCCTTACCGAAGAAGTTGAATATAGCTTATCATTTATTATATTGGAGTGTAAAGGCCTACCCAACTCAAATTTGAGTTGTCTCTACTGGCTCACATTCAATAATATCAGTTTCCTATTTCTGAAAGGGTTGTTCCTAGATCTCGTATTCCTTTTGACTATTTAGAAACATGGAAGCAATTGATGAATGCTTATGTGTCCATAACTTGTATAGATGTTGGTTTATATAAGATAGTTTTAAGGCATTTTCTTGTTGAAAGTTATATAATGTATATCACCTTACTGCGGTTGTTTAACTATCTTTAATTTTGGTTGAGTAGGATTCACTTTGAACACAGTAAGGTCTGCAATGAATTCGTATCGATTATTAGAACTTACTCATTCTGAGGTTGAGAACTTGAAATCTCATCCTCGTATTGATTTCATTTCAATTTTCAGCATGGTGAGCCTCTATTTTCTCTCTCAGAGAGTCAATTATTATTCTTAACCTTCTCCTTTTTTCTTTTTATTTTGAATTTAGTTTCTTCAAATTTCTTATGTCAATCTTGATTGATGATTAATTCTTTAGGTTAATCCCATTATTGATGATGCCCACAATAGACGTGATGCTGCAGTTAAAGAGTTGGTGCCTCCTTCCTCTTTCTTGTTTTTTTGTTGCTATTGTATATTCTTTTGTATGTTTTTTTGTGCATAGCCTCTCTAAGATTATGGTTTAGGAGCTTATTTACTTGACCTCTGCCTCTATTTAGAAAAATAAGGTGGGCACATAATTGTTTAAGTGTCTCTGTTATAGTTTTACGACAAAATATGACAAGTCAAACTAGATAAGATTGTTGAACCTATCTCCTGAGTTTCCTAATCCAAAGATAACTTACCTTAAATTATTTATTAAAGTAGGAGCACATTTAATTCATAGTTTCTTTTATTTCAATAAGCTGACTTCCTTCCTTGGACAATATTTGTTTTGATAGTTTCTTATGTTTTGTTTTTTCCATCAAAGCTTGATGATACTATTAAGGAAGCTTTTGATGTTGCATATGACAACATATACGCATTTCATCTTGCCCAAAATTCACATAAAAAAGTAAAAGTGAGTCTATATTTGGATGGTTTTTTCTTTTATCTTAGGCATTATGCATGTCGAGCTCAGATTAGAATGTTCTCATGTTATTTTAGGGTGTCAAATGTAAAAGAGTGGCCAGGAGCATTGCTTCTGTAGGTCTTTATGTGCCAGGGGTTATTGCAGTTTTACCTTCAATAGCTCTGATGCTAGCAGCTGTAATTTGATTGGTTATATAATTTAAATTAATTTGGCTTGTACATCCTAAAAGTCTTTCTTAGAATGCCAGTATCAGATGATTACATTTGTTTGATATTCTATTGCATTCTCTTCTACAGCCTGCTCAAATTGCTGGCCGTAAAATAATTGTTCTTGCAACTCTGCCAAACCAAGATGGCAGCATATGTAAGGTAATTATAAACCCCTGAAATGTTTTTTGTAATTATTGGGACATTTTCCACTTAATCCAATATTATTAATATGGGTACATACTCACCCACCCTTGTTTTTGGCGCACTGTAGCACCCATACAAAGATGTGTGGTCTTATACATGCATGTCTGCTTTATTTTTAAACAAGTCATCCATCACCTTAAAGAAACAAAGAAAAAAACAAGAGCATTACCATGTAGAAATCCAAAACATAAAAGAGGTATAAAATGGATAAATTCATGACATTAAGCTTAATAATCACATAAATCAATATAGGAGTAGCATCAGCTATTGGAGATCCCAATTTCATCACATCTGTGATTGCAGTGATATAAATCCACTCATATCCAGTTGTTGGTTCATTTATAGGAGGTACTCTATTTTGCCAAGAAAGATGGCGTTACTCACATCCTTAAGGTTGAAGGAGCTCAGGTTTGAGAAGATAAATTTGTGTCCGTGTTGTGTTGTACAGCTAAAATATTTTAATGTCTCAGCATGAAAGTTGCATCTAACAGTTTTAATATTCAGGCTATATTTGCCATGGCATGGGGGACAGAATCTTACCCTAAGGTACTGATATATAATATTCAATTGTGGGCATGTTAAGCTGAAATTTCTCAAATCTTCATATTGTTTGAGTGTGCATTTTGTGTTGATTCTCGATGATCATTGATGTTGGTTGCTCTTTGATTCATTTTGTTTAATGGTGATTGCTTTACTCTTGAATAACTCCATAAGATTAAGTACCTAAACAATTTTTGAATTTTAGTTTGTCCTCGACATTCAATTTAACTTTGCAAATACAAAAGATCCTTGGCCCAGGAAATCAATATGTTACTGCTACAAAAATGATTCTTCAAGTATGAACCTTTTTCTCTCATTTGTATGATTTTTGTAATTGGATATGGAATTAATTGAAGTGACATGACATTTCTCCTTTTCTGTTCTCAACACCACATGACAATCTTTTCTCCTTTGTTTACACTTATTTTTTATTTCCTTGACAGAACAGTGAAGCTATGGTTTCAATTGACATGCCTACTGGGCCTTCAGAAGTTCTAGTCATTACAAACAAACAAGCCGGTCCTGTACATATAGCAGCAGATTTGCTATCCCAGGTTCTCTTCTCATTTTCCCATTGCTAACTGTATGTTTAATTTCTAATTTTTCTTTCAATGTACTGAGAATTTCTTGTGAAAATCTAATAAGTATTGTTTCTGTTCCTTGAAGCAAACATTCCTTGTCCAAGTTTTTGCTATGTGATATGTATGTCTTTACTTTCTTGGAAACAAGTTCATTTACTGATAGGAGCCTGTGCCTGCTTCCATGTGCTATTTCATAGATAATATTGTGACCTATGTTCCTCGATTTCTTGGGCTGAACATGGTTTTCATTTCATGGGCAACTGTAGTAACGATGACGTTGTTGTAGAGCGAAAGGGCTCCTATTCAAGTGATGGGTCTGGAGAGCACAATGAAACAAATCGCAATGCTAACTCAAATGAAGAAAACCCTAGTGAAAACGTTAATGTTGGGAAGGAAACAGACAGTAGTGGGCAGTCAAAGCTTTGTGCGAGAGGGCATTGGAGGCCTGCAGAAGATACTAAGCTGAAAGAACTTGTAGCTCTCTACGGTCCTCAAAACTGGAACTTGATAGCTGAGAAGTTGGAAGGTAGATCAGGTAAGAGTCAACATCTGTTTGCTTTTCTTTTCAAGTTCTTATCTTTATGATGTAAGAGACACCAACCCTGCTACGACGATACTTATACTACTATCTTATGCTTCTTTCAAGGTAAGAGTTGTAGACTGAGATGGTTCAACCAGTTAGATCCAAGGATAAACAGAAGAGCTTTCACTGAGGAAGAAGAAGAGAGGCTCATGCAAGCTCATAGGCTTTATGGTAACAAATGGGCCATGATAGCCAGGCTATTCCCGGGAAGAACAGATAACGCAGTGAAGAATCATTGGCATGTTATTATGGCAAGAAAATATAGAGAACAATCAAGTGCATACAGGAGAAGAAAACTAACTCAACCTGTATACAGAAGAATGGGTGAAATTCCAAGCTATGTCTGCAGAGAGAATAGTTCAACAAGTGGACAGGAACCACAAGAGTACGGTCTTAATAATCCTAGTGCTGGAGGACAAAGCAGTTTATCTTCTTTTTCTTTTGGATCCCTCACTACTGGTCCTTGTAGCAGAGTGATTGATTATGGTTTAAATGTGTCAAGCCACATGACCAATGAAGTTGAAGCAGTCTCAAGCATGAAGGTCCCTCTCAGTGGGTTAGGTGTGCAGCGGACACCCTTTGATTTCTTCCCTGGTGTGTGTCCCTTACGATCTCATATCTCTCTCTTTCCTGCAACTTGGTGGATTTGGGTTTCTGTGCTGGTTGTCATTGGTTTGTTTCATGGAAATGTTCGTGGTTAAACTGTGTTGGTTGATTACTTTTAACTCTTTCTGTTTCATTGATTGGAACAAATGACAACGCTTTTAACCTCATTCGTTGTCTTAAATTCTGATGAGCATTTCTACTTGTTTTCACGTTTGTGATTGGTTTTTGTATGTGTGTGTGTGTGTGTCCTCTCAGGTCCCAAGATCAATGACATGATGGGCATTTTCAGTCAGACCAGATGTTGGGAAAGGCCAAGTGATGAACCCCACATTTCTAACCTCAACCCCCAACAGCCTCCATACATAATTGCAATGCAACAGAACTACCAAAGCTCGCATTGTTTCCCAGATTTTACACCCCCGTTCCCAGCCAACGAGCCTTCAACTTCATCATCATCTAATGCTGCAGATAATAACAGAATGACTAATCATTTTGAGACAATCCCACCCCCATTCTTCGATTTTCTCGGGATAGGAGCCACATGAAGTTACAAGAATAGAAATGCTGAAAAGTTTTCATCTTTTTCGTTTCCCATCACAGAGAGTCATCATCAGCAAGTCTTAATGTGGATGTCCACCAATATAAACCGAGAGGTCATTAGAGGCAAAAGAGAAAAAGAAGTATTGTAGTAGCTTTCAGTTGTGTGACAGTCGCAGATAAACTTGTATCAGTATGTTGATGTCACGTCTCACCAACTTTTTTCTGAGTAACCCCTCCCCCTCGCCTCTACTCAGATTAGACCCTTTCAAAAACTGAAACAAAACAATAAACTTCGATTATTATTATTCTTTCTCTTCTGTATTCTTTTTGTTTTTCTTCATGATTTTTCCTGTTAGTCCTTTTCAGCCTTTTTTTTAATTGGTATGTCATTTGCCAGTTGCGATGATCTTTGTCTTTTACATATGTACTAAAAGAACCATTCCATGGATGAAATTAACCATCTGGACTACACTGAAAATTTGGAAGAAGAGATACTGATCATAACCAGACTAGATTGTTAGGAAATAGAATCCAAAACCTCTAACATTAGATTATGTAATTTTAATCTCCTTTTTCTTGTTCAGATTATCTTGTATTTGGTTTGCTACTGCAAAAACGAAAAGTGTTTGATGCTGAAGAAAGACAACAATCAAGACGTTGAATCCTTCACATACTTTTCTCATGGCCCTGCAAAATTCAGGCACAAAAACTGCAACAGAAAAAAATGACACACAAACACACGAAACCCACCTCAAAAACTGTCATATTGATTATGAAAACTGTAGAACATGAACAGAATCTTCTGATGAATTGAATTCATGCCACCCACATGTGGAAGATTGCTGTTTGAACTGTCTTTACATGCCTACGCGAACTCTTATGTTCTATAGTTCCTCTCTGCAATGCTTTCCTGCTGAGACAAGAAACATGTTATATTTGGTCCTGTTGACATGATCTACGGCTTCACTGTTCTCAACAGCAGTAGTCAGAATTCATATCTTAAATTCTTTTTGCCATTTTCTTTTTTCTCTCTTGGTTCTCCCATTCTATATTTTATGTCTAGTGTCACTCATCAATGGCTTCAATTGATATAAGTAGTTGAGACTTTTACTGTTATTTGTACACCAAAGCATGAAGAGTTCAGTTGATAAATTCTACATCATTGTTGCTTGTTTATGCAATTGTGTCTAATAAAAAACACATACTCATTTGCTTTTGATTTTCCAAAATTCATGTCACCAGAGGATCTTATTAAATTCTTAACCTCAAATTAAAACAGCAATAACAACAACCCATAAGCAATTTCACTTATACACAGAGTATAGGTAAGTTTAATAGTACGCAACTTTATTCTTAACTAGTAAAGAGACTATTTCTAAATGATGTTCAAACTAATCTACCATCTAAAACTATGTAATAGTAATTATAAAGTACCATATAGACTTGTGATGAAAAGGTAGTCTTGACTTTGTAATTTCTATACATAATTGTTTCACTTTTTTCATTTAGATGGAACTGAATCAAAGTTTTCACTTTGATTTGCTCAACTTTTAAAATTATTTTTCTATATCATCTTCATATGCCAATGTTCCATTTTTTCGGCAGTTCTTTTACTAAACATGTAAAACATTTATTTTAATTCTTCATTTCTTATTAAAATTTCAATTACTACTTTAAATTTTATTTTCATTTAATAAATTCAAAAAATTGTTAATTATAATTAAACATTTTAGTGTTATTTACACTAGATCTCTCTGTACTTTAGATATTTTTTAAATCAGTCTCTAAGTTTTAAAAATTATAGTTGACCTATTAAAGTTTAGTTTTATTTACACCCGACCCTCCAAGCGTCATTCTTCATTAGAAAACCTAACAAAAATTTTTTAAAACAACATCATTTTGTGTTATATGACACAACATGTACTAGGGTTAAAAGTTTAAATTCATCTCAAGTTTTC